>JBBPCZ010159880.1:0-17704 GCA_037974445.1 Brycinus macrolepidotus | reverse complement strand
TGAGTGACAATGACTTAAAAAGTCACCCGCTTGTTGTGACAGTGAGTGACCACGGAGAACCTTCACTATCAGCCACAATGACCGTGGAGGTTGTGGTTGTTGAAAGTCTGGACAGCCTACAGCCTTCCCTAAGACAGGTGCCAGTGAAGGAGGAAGGTTTTTCTGATCTGAATCTATATCTGCTCATGGCTATTGTCTCAGTGTCTGTGATCTTTCTGCTGAGCCTAGTGGGTTTAATAGCAGCTAAATGCTACCGATCAGAGGGCGGTTTCAGCAAGTGCAGCGCTCCGGTGGTGACGACTCACCCTGACGGGAGCTGGTCTTACTGTAAATCCACTCAGCAGTACGACGTGTGTTTTAGCTCAGACACACTGAAGAGTGACGTAGTGGTTTTCCCCTCGCCATTTCCACCTGCAGACGCAGAGCTCATCAGCATTAATGCAGGAGACACTTTCACACGGACACAAACTCTTCCCAGCTCTGAGAAGGTAAGCGTACTTTAGCTTTTGTTCTTCTGACTTAAGACTGAATTTCTGCAGTTGTTAAATTGCATTTTTATGTGGAACGTTTCAGCACCATGTTCTGGACAGCGACAGTCCGTATCTTCAAGTAACAGAATAGGAACGTTACAGACTCTTTCTTTCTTTCTTTCTTTCTTTTACTTTTGTACTCATTCACATTTGTCATATCCTTTTCTTATTTTTGGAACGCCTTTGTTTAAACGGTCAGCATTTAAACTTAATTTAAAAAAA
The DNA here is from genome assembly GCA_037974445.1 of Brycinus macrolepidotus. NCBI lineage: Eukaryota > Metazoa > Chordata > Actinopteri > Characiformes > Alestidae > Brycinus > Brycinus macrolepidotus. The sequence continues at coordinate 16,952 of JBBPCZ010159880.1, read as the reverse complement.
AAAAAAAAAGAAGTACGTAGCTTTGACGACATCACAAACTATGTTTTTCCAAGCATTCGTCACAATGGGTTCCTTTGGAAGTTAATTGTTTTAAAAATTTGTTTTATCCTTACAACCTGGAGTTTTGTTATTTACACACCTTGTAATGAATTAAGTGGTTTGGGAAACTTTCGTCTTACTAGGAAACGGCTGGTTTGGTCAGGTTTAAGTTAGATTTAGTGTTAAGATAGTCGACGTATGTTGATTTTCCAGCTGATCTTACATATTCTCTTAATTTTAGTGGATTTTTAGCTTTTCAGGAAAGTTTGTTAATCATGTAGCCATTTGTTCATTTTGTATTTTCTTGCTGAAACTTTCACTGTTTATCGATTTGTCGTTTTTACGGATTCAAAGTGAACTTATATAATAGAATAAACAGTCTGTTTGGCTTCGAGGCACCACTTGGGGTCGCTGTAGACCGTGAGTTTTTTTTAGTCAAGCTGATCTGATTATCCCGTCCCAACGAATGCCATTCTCAGAAAACGTCGTGACACGTGAGACATATCTGCATTAGTGGTGGTTTGTAGGAGATGTTGTCTTTGTTCATTTACTTATTTTTCTCCTTAATTTACTTTATGTCTGAAAGCTCGAAGTCTTTGCTTAGTCTCAAGATGAATCGTGCTGCATCCTGGATTTTTGTATCGCTTCTTTTGTGGGATTTGTGCTCCGGTCAGATTGTGTATTCCGTCTCAGAAGAAGTCAAAGAGGGAACCGTTGTTGGGAATGTAGCTAAGGATCTTAACATCAACGTACATGATCTGGAGGCTCGAATGTTTCAGATTGTTTCTAATAAGAAGTATTTTGATGTGAATTTGAAGACCGGGGCTCTGTTTGTTACCGAGCGAATTGATCGAGAAGCTTTTTGTTCCACCCCTCAAAAATGCTCAGTGCGTATAGAGGCCATGGCTCAGGATCCATTAAGACTTTTTCGCATTGAGGTAAATATAATAGACATCAATGACAACGCTCCACTGTTTCCAGTTAGCAGCCAAATATTGAACATAACTGAGTTGTCAACAGTTGGAGAAAAATTCACTTTGCACTTGGCTGAAGATCCAGACACGGGAAGTAATGCCGTGAAAAATTATAAATTAAGCCCAAACGAGCACTTCTCTCTGGATGTGCAAAATGGAGAAGACAGTATTTTCGCCGAGTTAGTGCTGAAGAAAGCTTTAGATCGCGAAACACAGCCAATAATTAATCTAAAACTGACTGCTCTTGATGGAGGTAAGCCTCCGTTATCTGGGACGTTAAAGATTATTGTCAATGTTTTGGACTTTAACGACAACTCTCCAGTTTTCAGTCAATCTCTTTACAAGGTTAAGGTGCACGAGAATGCTCCGTTTGGAACCCAGGTATCACCAGTCTCAGCCACAGATTCGGATGAAGGCGTTAATGGTGAAATTGTATACGTTATTGTCAGGCAGGGGAATACTAAAGGTTCAGAACTGTTTTCAGTTCAGGCTGAAAGTGGAATCATTACAGTGAAAGGTGAAATCGACTATGAGGAAAACGCTGCAGTTGAGCTGAGAGTTGAGGCAAAGGATAAAGGCCAACCTCCCAAGAGTTCCCAGTGTAAAGTTTTAGTTGAAATTATTGACTTGAATGACAACCTGCCAGAAATCTTGGTGACGTCACTCACTAATACTGTGAAAGAGGACTGTAGAGAAGGAACAGCTGTGGCTTTATTCACAGTTTCAGACAAGGATGGAGGTAAAAATGGATTAGTCCACTGCAACCTTTTAGGCTTTGTGCCTTTCAAAATAGAGTCATCTTATAGAAACTACTATTCATTAGTTGTAGATGGACCACTGGACAGAGAGCAAGTTGCTGTATATAACATTACCATAAAAGCCACAGATGAAGGTACACCACCCCTCTCTAGTACCAGTGTCTTGACTGTTCACATTGCTGATGTCAATGACAATATGCCACTTTTTCCAGAGTCTACAATGAGCATTTATGTGACAGAAAATAGTCCAGCCGGTGTTGTGGTAGCAAATGTGAGAGCACAGGACAAGGATGACAAAGAAAATGCTCACATATCATACGCATTGCTTAATAAGGGAAATATCAAGTTCTTGGACATAAACTCAGACAGTGGTGACGTCTATAGCAAACACTCATTCAACTACGAGGAGATAAAATCATTTCAAGTGCAAGTTCAAGCCACTGACTCTGGTGTCCCGCCACTTAGTACCAACGTAACTGTAAATGTTTTTATCCTGGACGAGAATGACAACAGGCCTGTTATTTTACCTCCTTATTCTGAAGCTGGATCTGTAAACAGTGAGAACATCCCCTACTCTGCTGAAGCGGGCTACACTGTGGCTAAAATCAGGGCTGTAGATGCTGATTCTGGTTATAATGCACTACTGTCTTATCACATGAGTGAACCTAAGGGGACTAATCTGTTCCGCATTGGAAGCAGCACTGGAGAAATACGGACTAAAAGACGAATGAGTGACAATGACTTAAAAACTCACCCACTTGTTGTGACAGTGAGTGACCACGGAGAACCTTCACTATCAGCCACAGTGACCGTGGAGGTTGTGGTTGTTGAAAGTCTGGACAGCCTGCAGCCTTCCCTAAGACAGGTGCCAGTGACGGAGGAGGGTTTTTCTGATCTGAATCTGTATCTGCTCATCGCTATTGTCTCAGTGTCTGTGATCTTTCTGCTGAGCCTGGTGGGTTTAATAGCAGCTAAATGCTACGGGTCAGAGGGCGGTTTCAGCAAGTGCAGCGCTCCGGTGGTCACGACACACCCTGACGGAAGCTGGTGTTACTGTAAATCCACTCAGCAGTACGACGTGTGTTTTAGCTCAGACACGCTGAAAAGTGACGTAGTGGTTTTCCCCTCGCCATTTCCTCCTGCAGAGACAGAGCTCATCAGCATTAATGGAGGAGACACTTTCACACGGACACAAACTCTCCCCAGCTCTGAGAAGGTAAGGGCTATTTGAAAGTTTAGTTGTCGGGATGGAAGGTGATAAAAAATCTGTTTTGCCTTTAAAAGTATACAATTGCTTAAAAAGTTAAACAAATGTACTTTATTTTAACCGAGTACATTTAATTTGTTTATCAATAATGGTGTATGCATTAAATAAAGAGTATTAGTAATACATAATCATGTATTATTCACGAAACATATACTGTAAACAAATGATGGAATACTATTTAAAACTTTACTTTTTGCTCATGTTTTTAAATTCTTAAAATGCTTAATTAGCCTCTTCGTATTCCCGATTTTCTACACTAATTATTTCTTAAGAATTATTTCACTAATAACTCTGTTCACTAACTTGTTTCTGTGTTGGTAAACGTTTTGTTATTTGTAATTAGAAAATATAAAATATCCTGTCTAATTTTCACTTTTAAATTAGAATAAACATTTGTCTGGGTACTCAGTCGATAAATATGACTCAAATTAGTAAATGCATTTTATAGAAATTAATAAATATGCTCGTAAGAAACGAAAACAACTAGGAAACGTTAAGCAGGAGTATATTACTATTCAGACTTAAATAAATAAAGACACATTACTATTGTGAACGCTTTTAATAATGTATTTAGTACTATTAAGGAAAACGAACATCGTGAACAATGCATTTAAACAAACAAACAAACAAAATAACGACAATAACAAACGTTTCACTTCTTGCTTAGTGCTCAGCGAATCTTAAATATAAACCTTTTTCAGCACTTAAGCAATGGACAGCGCCATCTCTATTGAATTAGCGACACGTGTGTAATGGAGTAATAGGTTAGTTCACACATTTATTTTTACATGTTATGTTTATGCAAATTACATAAACTATTTAGAACTCTTAGGTAGCTATATTCTAAAAACCGTTTCCTCGAATTTCAGCCACATACGTTGCGCTTGATTGGAGCTTATTTCAACATCAACATTCCCTTTGTGGGAATTGTAAACCTTGAGCTGGGCTGCTTTGCCGTTCACTTGCGTTGGAAAATGTGTTCTTTTTATGCTGTCGACTACTCAGTCTTCTTATCATCTTCCTCTTGTTTACTTTCAGCTTGAGTTTCATCTGCTTCTCGTTGTGGGTCTTTGTAATTTTGTCAGTTCAGTCAAAGATACATTTTTAATTCTTCAATTTCCACTATGTCTGCATATGGTCGGTGGGGTGGTTTGAAAGGGACTTTGAGGTTTGGTGCTGTTAGTTCGCGTAAAGGTATTTCACTGAAAAACTATTGCTTTGAATATACTTAACTCACGTTTGTACATCATTTCAAACAATTATTACAATGCATTATCATAACCACGTTTTGTCTTCTAGTTTACTTACATTTGTAAAAAGCAGGGTTGATGTAATACATTTTATCCACGTGGAAGTTGTGTAAACTTCTGAATCAAGCAAATATAAAACATCACTTTTTTCAGTTTTGAGGAGATTGTACTGTGAACTCGTTTTTGTTTTATGGACACAAGAGGTCGCTGTTGACCACGAGTATGACGATCAACACATCCAATTCCAGACTCCTCCTTTCTTTAGGCACATCAGAAAGGAGGAGGGCAGACAGGGAGCTGTCTCGTACCGAGCTTAAAACAAACGCTGTTTGGATGTCGATTCCGATTCGAGCTGTTTTTACTGCAAAATACTCTTCTTATTTCGTTAAACAGTGATCAACCGGATGATGGATGCTCCATTTCTGAGATCCTACCTGTTATTTTGGTTTCTCTGGCCTCTTTCTTTGTGGGACGTATCTTCTTCTCAGATTGTCTATTCCGTGACAGAGGAAGTGAATAAGGGCACCGTGGTTGGAAATATGGCGAAGGATCTTAACTTTAACGCTCGGGATCTGGAATCACGCATGTTTCAGATTGTATCTAGATCAAGCAAGAAGTATTTTGAAGTAAACGTAAAGACCGGGCAGCTTTTTGTGAACGAGAGAATGGATCGGGAAGAGCTTTGTCAAGAGAGTCAAACATGCTCTTTGCATCTTGAAGCTATTGCGCAAAATCCTTTGCAGCTTTTTAGCTTTACTGTGAATATAGTGGATGTAAATGACAACGCCCCGTCTTTCCCTTTTAAAACACACGTCTTAAACATTACAGAATTTGCATTCACTGGGGACAGGTATCCATTACCAAGGGCGACTGATGCAGATGATGGCATTAACTCGGTTAAGAGCTACAAGCTTAGCCCTAATGAATATTTTTCGCTGAACGTTCAGAGCGGTGGAGAGCAGAAAATATCACCGCAGCTGGTACTCCAGAAGGCTCTAGACAGAGAAAAGCAAGCTGTAGTCAAGCTCGTTTTGACTGCTATTGATGGAGGTAAACCTCTAAGGTCTGGTACACTTGATGTAACAGTCAATGTAATTGATGTAAACGATAATACGCCTGCCTTCAGCAAAGAGCTGTACAAAGTCAGCGTCCCTGAAAATGCTGTGCCTGGGACACCAGTCATAAGACTCAGTGCCACAGACTTGGACGCTGGTGTGAATGGAGAGATTGTTTACTCTTTGGTAAGGCACGGTAAAGAAAAGTGGGCAGATATTTTTGATATAAACCCAGTCACTGGTGAAATTGCAATAAAAGGGCAATTGGACAGGGAAAATACTGCTGCTTTTGAGCTTCACGCTCAGGCCCAGGACAAAGGCCCATCGCCTCATTCTTCTCACTGCAAAATTTTAATTGAAGTGCTTGACATGAATGACAATGCTCCAGTTATTTCTGTGACATCTCTCATAAGAGAGGTGAGAGAAGATGCCAGCTCTGGTACTGCAGTTGGATTGATCACGATCGCTGATAATGACAAAGGCAAAAATGGAGAGGTCAGTGCTAGGGTCAAAGAGCCTTATCCATTCATACTTCAGCCATCTTACAAAAACTATTACTCGTTAGTGGTGGATGGACCTTTAGACAGAGAGCATGTGTCTCAGTATAACATCACCATAATTGCAACTGATAAAGGCAGCCCCCCTTTGTCCAGCAGCATGGTTCTTACAATTCAAATTACTGATGTAAATGACAATGCACCTTGCTTTCCAGATACTGTATTGATCTTTTATGTGAAGGAAAACAGCCCAGCTGGAAACATCATAGCCACAGTGACAGCACAAGATTCAGATGTCAGTGAAAATTCTCAAATTGCGTACTCCTTGGTTGGTAGTAGCAATATGGAAAGTTCATGGATGTCCATGGTGGACATTAACCCTGCAAGTGGTGATATATACAGTAAACAGTCATTTAATTATGAGGAAACCAAATCATTCCAGTTTCAAATTCAGGCCAGTGACTCTGGTGTTCCTCCACTCAGTAGCTATGTGACTGTAAATGTTTTTATCCTGGATGAAAATGACAACAGTCCTGTTATTTTACCTCCTTATTCTGAAGCTGAATCTGTAAACAGTGAGAACATCCCCTACTCTGCTGAAGCGGGATACTTTGTGGCTAAAATCAGGGCTGTAGATGCTGATTCTGGTTATAATGCACTACTGTCTTATCACATCAGTGAACCTAAAGGGACCAATCTGTTCCACATTGGAAGCAGCACTGGAGAAATAAGGACTAAAAGACGAATGAGTGACAATGATTTAAAAAGTCACCCGCTTGTTGTGGCAGTGAGTGACCACGGAGAACCTTCACTATCAGCCACAGTGACCGTGGAGGTTGTGGTTGTTGAAATTGTGGACAGCCTGCAGCCTTCCCTAAAACAGGTTCCAGTGAAGGAGGAGGATTTTTCTGATCTGAATCTATATCTGCTCATCGCTATTGTCTCAGTGTCTGTGATCTTTCTGCTGAGCCTGGTGGGTTTAATAGCAGCTAAATGCTACGGCTCAGAGGGAGGTTTCAGCAGGTGCAGCGCTCCGGTGGTGACGACACACCCTGACGGGAGCTGGTCTTACTGTAAATCCACTCAGCAGTACGACGTGTGTTTTAGCTCAGACACGCTGAAGAGTGACGTAGTGGTTTTCCCCTCACCGTTTCCACCTGCAGAGACAGAGCTCATCAGCATTAATGGAGGAGACACTTTCACACAGACACAAACTCTTCCCAGCTCTGAGAAGGTAAGATGAATACATCACATGTGAGTTAATGATGCGTTGTTCTCTCAATGTAATCACAAATGTCCCCCTTCACATGTTTTATCTTACTGATTTTACATGAAATGGGGCAGCTGCCAGTGGAACCACTGAGGTACCCTTGAGCAAGGTACCGTCCCCACACACTGCTCCTCGGGCCCTGCGTTGCAGGTTGCCCAGTGCTTCACTTGGTGAATGGGTTAAATGCAGATAAAGAATTTCATGTTGTTCACGCTGTGTGCTATGCTGTGGTGTGTTCACGGATGACTATAAGGGGACACTTTACTTTACTTTTAGTTTTCCCAAGACTGAGTAAACTAAAAGTGAGATTTTTTTGTCCTGTAACAATTTCATACTATACACTCAGTTCTTCTTCTACTTCTTCTTTTTCTTCTTCTTCTTCTTCTTCTTTTTCTTCTTCTTCTTCTTATTATTATCATCATCGCCCAGTGTTTTTTATTTGAACATTGATGCATGGACAGACCTCCCATATATGACTTGAGCTCTCATTTAGTAAGTCATTCACACAAGCAGGTTAAAGGAAACACATTTATTCCTTTTTGTTAGCTAAACTGTAATTCATCTTCATATCATAGTTGAGCTAATCTCAGCTTACTGGCTTTTATAGTTGTAAGTCATGGCATGTCAAGAATCAAAATGCAAATCAAAATCATCTATGCAAAATGCGAATGCAGTACGTCTATACATTCATGCAGATTACATGACTAATTTCTATTTAGATGTCCACCTCTTATCTGTGCTTTTGCTGAAAATGTTATATCTTAAACCTATAGTTTTTCTAGGTATTTTGTCCCTGTATATTGCTGAACAGCAAATAAGTTTGCCATAGGTATACATTCCCTTTCTACTTTCAAACTTACTTTTCAATGTGATTTATGGTTTTTTTTTTTTGCCTTTTTAGACTTTTTTTGAGCACCAAGAACAGTGAAGTCAGATCTTGTTGGGTTTGCTGGCTTGTTTAATGAAAGCTGGGCTGATTGTGGATATTTTTTTAAATTCCAAAATGCTTCTTCTCATCTGTGTCTTTAAGCATGAAGCTGAAATGTGTCCTCTATCACTCCTGCGTTTGTTTTCTTGCCCAAATTTGTTTGAAACCCTGGCTTTTTTCAGAGTGTGTCATTCTGCTTGGCTTTTGTGCATAGTTTAGGGAAATAAACACACACAAAAAAACAGTTAATGCTCTTCTGCAACACATGGTGTCACTGCAGACCGCGAGTTTGAGGGTATTAGGCCCTGCATATTTGTAGCACCACCCTCAACAGGATTCAGATAAAAGTCATCATCAGATGAGACGCGAGGTTTAAGATTATTTACCCTGTTCACTCTCTTAATACAGTTTACGCTCTGGATAAAACTACCGTTTTCATTGTATTTTCCCTCAAGACTGAGGCTGACTATGGATTTATTTTCATGTTTCAACTTTTGGGTTGGAATCCTTTTGTCTTTGTGGGCGTCTTCGTCCGGACAGTTGGTCTATTCCGTTTTAGAGGAGGTGAACAAGGGAACAGTTATTGGAAATATTGCTAAAGATCTAAGCATTAACGTTCACGACTTGAAATCTCGACAGTTTCAGATCGTGTCTGGATCCAACAAGAGGTTTATTGAGCTAAACCTGAAGACTGGCGCTCTGTTTGTGAGTGAGCCAATCGACCGTGAGGAATTTTGCGCTTTTGATGAAAAATGCACGCTGAACATCGAGGCTCTTGCTCAGAACCCTCATTATCTATACAGGATTGAGGTCAAGATCGTGGACATAAATGATAACTCTCCACATTTTCCTACCGACTCCTTCAAACTGAACGTTACTGAGAACGCGAGTCCTGGAGAGAGTTTTCCTCTTCCGGTGGCCGAGGATAATGATGTAGGGAGTAATGGATTGAAAGATTACAAATTGAGCCAGAACGAATATTTTTCTATCGATGTACAAAGCGACGAACGGAGTCTCTATGCCGAGTTGGTACTGCAAAAGGCTTTGGACAGAGAGAAACAGTCTCAAATTCGCTTAAGGCTAACAGCAGTGGACGGAGGAAAGTCTCCCAAATCAGGGACACTGGATTTAATTATAGACGTAATGGATGTTAACGACAATAGTCCAGTTTTCAGCATGCCTCTTTACAAAGTTAAAATGAAGGAGAATATTTCGCTAGGGGCCAAAATTCTGTCTGTTTCTGCTTCTGATTTAGATCAAGGCATAAACAGCGACATTGTGTACTCGATTTTGGGCCATAGGAAATCAAAAAAGAAAGACTTGTTCACCATAATTCCCGAGACTGGTGATATTGTGGTAAATGGGCAAATAGATTATGAAGAAAATCAGGCGATTGAGTTGCGAGTTCAAGCAAGAGACAAAGGCAGTCCTCCCAGGACCTCTCAGTGTAAAGTTTTAGTGGAAATTTTAGACGAGAATGACAATGCACCAGAGATCATAACGACTTCACTGCTAGAGACCGTTAAGGAAGACACCAAACCTGGTGCTGCTGTGGCTTTAGTTACAGTTTCTGATAGAGATGGTGGCAAAAACGGCGTAGTGGGTGTTTCCATTAAGGGCTCGTTTCCTTTCAAACTGGAACCATCTTACAAAAACCATTACTCGCTGATAATCAAAGGGCCTTTGGACAGAGAAAACATTTCTCAGTATAATATCCCACTTGAAGCTGCGGATGAAGGAGCCCCATCTCTGTCCAGCAGCAGTGTAATAACTGTCCTTATCTCTGATGTTAATGACAATGTCCCACGTTTCACAGCGCCTGTAATAAACGCCTACGTAAGAGAGAACAGTCAAGTTGGAAATCACGTGGCCAGAATTTCAGCGGAGGATCAAGACCTCGGAGAAAATGCAGAACTTTCATTCTCCGTCTTAGATGCTTCCAACGATGGCATTCCCATATCAACAATGATAAACATTAATTCGGTAACTGGTGAAATATATAGCTTGCGGTCGTTTGATTATGAGTTAATAAAAGTGATTCAGTTTCAGGTACAGGCCACTGACTCTGGTGTCCCTGCACTCAGTAGCAACGTGTCTGTAAATGTCTTTATTCTGGACGAGAATGACAACAGTCCAGTTATTTTACCTCCTTATTCTGAAGCTGGATCTGTAAACAGTGAGAACATCCCCTACTCTGCTGAAGCGGGATACTTTGTGGCTAAAATCAGAGCTATAGATGCTGATTCTGGTTATAATGCGCTACTGTCTTATCACATCAGTGAACCCAAGGGGACTAATCTGTTCCGCATTGGAAGCAGCACTGGAGAAATACGGACTAAAAGACGAATGAGTGACAATGACTTAAAAACTCACCCACTTGTTGTGACAGTGAGTGACCACGGAGAACCTTCACTATCAGCCACAATGACCGTGGAGGTTGTGGTTGTTGAAAGTCTGGACAGCCTGCAGCCTTCCCTAAGACAGGTGCCAGTGAAGGAGGAGGATTTTTCTGATCTGAATCTGTATCTGCTCATCGCTACTGTGTCAGTGTCTGTGTTCTTTCTGCTGAGTCTGGTGGGTTTAATAGCAGCTAAATGCTATGGGTCAGAGGGCAGTTTCAGCAGGTGCAGCGCTCCGGTGGTCACGACACATCCTGACGGGAGCTGGTCTTACTGTAAATCCACACAGCAGTACGACGTGTGTTTTAGCTCAGACACGCTGAAGAGTGACGTAGTGGTTTTCCCCTCGCCATTTCCACCTGCAGACGCAGAGCTCATCAGCATTAATGGAGGAGATACTTTCACACGGACACAAACTCTCCCCAGCACTGAGAAGGTAAGGTTCTATTTAGCTGTTTAGGAAATTGGTCTACACCATCTTATTTTTAGTCTTCATCCTATTTTGATCTGAAGATACAGTATAATCCATGCGTGGCACTGTAGATGACTTTGCTTGACCAGGTTTGGCCAAACGTTTACCTGCTATAAAATTAATACTTTTTTACAGTCTTTGACAGAAACAGTGATGCAGTAATTTGCGTAACTTCTGTGAATAATTTAATCTAATAGTGGTCAAAGCGTCTGGACTTGTGGTATAAACTTGGGTAATGCTGGATTTTGTGTTCGTGCTGTCAAAAATAATAATAATAATAATAATAATAATAATAATAATAATTATTATTATTATTATGAAATTAGCACAAATATTTGTAACCCTGAGTGTAGTTACATTTCCGTATTACTCTTTACTCACCCTATGCCACCCCGGTAGGGTTACTCACCCTATGCCACCCCGCCCCTGGATACAAAGATAGAAAGAAGAATAAAAAGGCAGAAAAGAGGAGGGTTTAATTTATGTTGCTTTCTATATCTCCCAGTATAAGTTAGACAATTTTAATTAAAAATAATTTGTTTAAATAAAATTTCTTTTTTGATTGTAGTCAGTAGTGTCAAGCCGTATTTGCACACAAGGGGTCGGTGTTGACCATGAGTTTAAAGGCCCTATAGCATCATAATACTCCGCCTTATCCATAGCAGGCTAAACTGGAGCTCCGGATTGTGCTGAGATCGCTGAGTCGCATATCTGTTTTTCAGCTACACGAGGATACATGTAAAAAAAACATTTCAGATTTTCTTTTAAAACCTTTTAAAAACAGAGGAACGATGATTTTGGCGGACGCTGGTGCCCAATTCTGGGTAAAGGCGCTGCTGCTGCTTTGTTTATGGGGTCTGTCTCGCGCTCAGATTTCATACTCCGTTTCAGAAGAGGTGAAGAAGGGTACCGTGGTTGGAAACATCGCGAAGGATCTGAATCTCAGTGCACAGGACCTGGAGTCGCGCAGGTTTCAGTTCGTGTCTGGATCTAATGCGAAGTATTTCGAGGTAAACCTTAAGACTGGGCAGCTGTTTGTTAATGACAGAATAGACAGGGAGGAGCTGTGCGAGAGCAAACAGAAATGCTTAATGAACATTGAGGTGACGGTCCACAATCCACGCAAGATGTACCGCGTTGAGATTAATATACTTGATATTAACGACAACTCTCCTATTTTTCCGCATCAGTCGATGGTTTTGGATATTTTTGAAAATGTGCTCGTGGGGGATCGGGTTCCGGTAACTACTGCGCGTGACATGGACGTCGGTAGCAACGCTGTGAAAACCTACAGACTTAACACTAACGAATACTTTACACTGGATATGCAGAACGCTGGCTCACCCGAGCTGCTGCTTCAGAAATCTCTCGACCGCGAGCGAGAATCAGTAATTAAGCTTCAGCTGACTGCTGTTGACGGTGGAAATCCTCCTAAATCTGGGACCTTGCCGGTTTTTATAAATATACTTGACGTTAATGACAATAACCCTGTATTCACTCAGCTTCTATACAAAGTTAAAGTGCAAGAGAATGCAGCTGTACGAGGAAAAATTCTTACTGTTTCTGCCATAGATTCAGACGAGGGTGTGAACAGTGAGGTGTTCTACTCCATTATAAGTGGACAGGATAATGCTGGTGTAAGCCTGTTCTCCATAAATCCCAATTCGGGAGACATTACCATTACGGGGAATATTGATTATGAGAAAAATCCTGTGATTGAACTCAGAATACAAGCTCAGGATAAAGGACAACCACCAAGAAGGTCAAATTGTAAAGTTTTGATTGAAGTTGTAGATGTGAATGATAATGCACCTGAGATTTCTGTTACTCTGCTCACAAGTTCGGTGAGTGAGGACATCAAATCTGGCGCTGATGTGGCACTGATTACTGTTTCAGATAAAGATGATGGGAAAAATGGGAAAGTAGACTGTAAAATAGTAGGAACGAGTCAATTTAAGCTACAGCCATCCTATAAAAGTTCGTATTCTCTCATGGTTAATGAACCGCTGGACAGAGAGCAAGTCTCCCAATATAATATCACAGTTATTGCCAGTGATGAGGGCTCTCCTCCTCTTTCTAGCAGTAGTGTCATAGCAATTCATGTTTCTGACGTGAATGACAATGCGCCTCTATTTCCAGCACCTGTGATAAACATCAGCGTGAAAGAAAATAGTCCAGTTGGAGAGTTGATGGCATCATTAACTGCGAATGATGCTGATATTGGTGAAAACGCTCATGTAATGTATTCTTTAGTTAATGGAGATGGCAGTAAAATACCTGTGTCCTCTTTAATGAACATAAACTCCCTCACTGGTGAACTGTACAGCCTGCAGTCCTTCAATTACGAGGAAACAAAACAGATTCAGTGTCAAGTTCAGGCCACTGACTCTGGTGTCCCTGCACTCAGTAGCAACGTGACTGTAAATGTCTTTATTCTGGACGAGAATGACAACAGTCCAGTTATTTTACCTCCTTATTCTGAAGCTGGAACTGTAAACAGTGAGAACATCCCCTACTCTGCTGACGCGGGCTACTTTGTGGCTAAAATCAGAGCTGTAGATGCTGATTCTGGTTATAATGCGCTTCTGTCTTATCACATAAGTGAACCTAAGGGGACTAATCTGTTCCGCATTGGAAGCAGCACTGGAGAAATAAGGACTAAAAGACGAATGAGTGACAATGACTTAAAAAGTCACCCGCTTGTTGTGGCAGTGAGTGACCACGGAGAACCTTCATTATCAGCCACAGTGACCGTGGAGGTTGTTGTTGTTGAAATTGTGGACAGCCTACAGCCTTCTCTAAGACAGGTGCCAGTGAAGGAGGAAGGTTTTTCTGATCTGAATCTGTATCTGCTCATCGCTATTGTCTCAGTATCTGTGATCTTTCTGCTGAGCCTGGTGGGTCTAATAGCAACTAAATGCTATGGATCCGAGGGCGGTTTCAGCAGGTGCAGTGCTCCAGTCGTCACGACACAACCTGACGGGAGCTGGTCTTACTGTAAATCCACTCAGCAGTACGACATGTGTTTTAGCTCAGACACGCTGAAGAGTGACGTAGTGGTTTTCCCCTCGCCGTTTCCACCTGCAGATGCAGAGCTCATCAGTATTAATAGAGGGGACACTTTCACAGGAACACAAACTCTCCCCAGCTCTGAGAAGGTAAGGCTCTGTTTGGGTCTTAGGTTTTCTGTACGTTATATTTTTTTGCGCTTCTGTTTTGTGACTTTAAGTGACATTGAGTATCCAAATACATGTCTGAGTTTGACATGACACTGTCTGGCTTCTTTGAACAAGTTTGCTGAAACCTTTTTTTACTATTTGTAACATGTGGTTTAATATTTTTGAAAATTTTAGTCATTTGGTGCGTGAACTGTGTGTCAGCTATGGGATTTACTCTGTAATAAGGTTTCCCTTATTCAAGTGTGTACATCTGAACTGTGTACATTTCTCCATAAGTGGAAAACCCCCCCAGTTGTTTCAACATTTGTTTTCATTAAAACAACTGTTGATATAATGCATTCATTCTCTAGGGATGATGTACAGAGATCAGTCAAGTTCGGCCTTTTGTGACAAAAGTGTTTTGAAGCTCTTCAGATGAGTGAAACATCTTTTCAGATGAGTGAAACAAATTTGAGAAAGAAATTTTTTGGGCTTTTCAGGACATTTTTTCTTTTTTCTGTGGTGTTTCCCTCTGTGTATTTTGTTTATCATTATATGGCAGACAGATCAGTCAGCATGTTCAAGAACATGCTCTGATTACACTTTTTCGAGGACAGATGTAAATTTTTCAATATATTTGTGAACGTTTAAAGCTTATCTTCATCTTTAACTCTAGTAAGACTGGCTGAGAACTGAAACATTATGTCGCCTAGTGGTTAGAGAGTTAGCCGTATGATCAGAAGGTTGTGGGTTCAAATCCCAGGACTGCTAGTGGCACCTCTGAGGTACCCTTGCACAAGTTAACCATCATCACACACTGCTCCCTGGACGCTTTGTTCCTGGCTGCCCGCCTCTTCACTTGGTGAATGGGTTAAATGCAGAGAAAGAATTTCGTGCTGTTCACACTGTGTGCTGTGGTGTGTTCACGTATGACAAAATGTTCAATTCACTTATGCTTCTTTTGCTTCATCTGATTGTTTTCACTTCATGGACTCAGGTCAAGTGCTATGTTAATAACACTGACACTTTCGCAATGTCACATAATCATGTGTAGAAGAAAGAAAACATTTGACAAAGTATATCATTGTTTCTCGTCTCTTTGACTGGTATTGTAATTCCCCACTTGTTCACTGCTGCATCCCTAAATATCCAGTGTTTTGTTTCAGAGAGGTGGAAATAAGTTCTCTCTTGGTGTTATCAAATTACCACAGTCTTATAGTATTCATTAAATAAAAATTAAATACATATATGAAAATATTTTATGTAACATTGAAGAAAAATGCGGTAGGTAATTAAAGATAAGACCCTCCTGTTTAATGAAAGATCCCCGCTTTTGGATAGTCGCCAACTTTGGCCCTGACGGAAAATCTGTCCTGGACATTTTGATGTTTTCTACTGCTCCTGCACATTAATGTAAACTCAGGAAATGGTGTTTAATTAGTGAATTATGTGGATCTGATTTGTTGGGAGAATAGAAAACTCTAAAAAGTGTAGAGCAGGGTGTGATTCAGGACTGGAATTGTGAACCACTGCAGTAATGTCTGTGATTGATTTCAGGACCACAGATAGAGACAAGGCTGTCATTAAAAGAGGCATTTTCTTCAGCACTACTACTTGACATTTAAAAGCAGACACTGATTGTAAATCTTACTGTCTAATGACATGAGTGAACCTAAGGGACTAATCTATTCTGCATAGGAAGCAACACTGGAGAATTTTTAATTTTTAAATCTTACAGGCACCTAACCAAATTGTTTAAAGCAATTTATTTTTGCACTGAATGTCTTTCTGTCAGCAAAAAAAAAACAAAAAACAAAAAAACGAAACAAACAAACAAAAAAAAACAGTAGAATAAATGGAAACAAACAAAGTTGCAAAAAGTGTCAATTTGTTTTTATTCTAAAAAGTAGTGGATATTTGGTGAGCTGGTTAGAAGAACATATGTTTGTTTCCAGATCTCTCCTCCATGTCGCCAGCCATTGCTTAGATTTGTGTAATTCCATCTGCAGCACACCTGATTTCATCTACTGAAGTATCAGATGAGCCAAACCATGTATTTGGATGATATGCACATGCAATATTGGGGTTCTGTTAGGAGGAGTCTGGAAATAATTAAACCACCACGGTGACACACATTAAATCTCTCTAGGTCACATCACAATTACCAATACTCTTAAATAATATTGCAGAAGACTTGAAAATAAATAAAAGAAATGGAAAAAAAATCACTTTTATGGCAGTCAGAGTGGGAAGAAATGGCTGATTGTGTAAAGTATTATGTGTGGAAAGATGCAAACAAAAGTGGTATTTCACAGTCTACATAAAAAAAAAGAATAAAAAAAAAAACAATGACTGGTTGTCAAAGTGTTACATTTACTCATCCATTATCCTTTAACCAGATTTCTCCAGAGTTACACATATGGTTAAATGTTACTGTTCACGCTTTATTTGGACATTTAGAGATGATCATCCGTGGCGTGCTGTTGTAAAACCGTGTTCAGTCACATGGCGTCACTGCTGACCGTGATTCTGGAAGCCCGTGTCTCATTAACAAGGCTCTCCTCCTTCCTTGGAGCGTAATCTGATGGGGTGGTGCGTAAAACAGACCACATCACAGAGCGCAATAATCGACAGACAAGTCCTCGAATATCAAGTGGGTCCTCGTGTGGCGTTGAAAAACAATGTTTTTTAATCTATGATTGGAATAAACTCATAGAAGAGATGGGTTTCATGGGCAATGGAGGGTCGTCCTGGACCGGGGCCCTGCTGTTTGTATGTTTGTTGGGTTTGTCTCGTGCTCAGATTACCTACTCCATCTCGGAGGAGGTGAAGAAGGGCGCCGTTGTTGGGAATGTAGCGAAGGATCTCAGCATCGATGTCCAGGA
>JBBPCZ010159856.1:15000-17706 GCA_037974445.1 Brycinus macrolepidotus | reverse complement strand
GAGGAGGAATCTGGAACCGAACCTGTGTTCTCCTCACCAGCTCACACAATATCAACTACTTTTACACACAAAACTAACCTTGATACTTTTTACTTCTTTCTTGCTTGTTTGCATTTATTCTAATGTTAACTTTGCTAGCAGAAAGACACCTTATCACACGCTGAGAGTTATATTTTGAGTAGTGTTTTTTTGTCCCGTAAAGCATCTTTGATTGTGCGAAGGAGAAATGCATTATGGGTAATGTAGTTTACCTCCCACCCAGTACTGCTTCTGCTGCTGCACCCCGACCAGCAGTATATTTCAAACAAAAAAAAAAAATTCAAAGCAAAAACAAAAGATATCTTTTTGAGCCATGTATTACTTTAAGGAATCCTCATTACTGTGACTGGTCCAAACATCAACACATCATTTATGTCACCAAACAGAGGCCCCATTGTGCAGTTTCCACACGCAGATTTCAACGGGTGCTACAGGGTGTTCTTTTCTTGGCCATCAAACAAGCTCACAAACTTATAAAAGTTGGTAACAGAATGTTCTCCTCCGTTCATTTATTGGGACTTCAGTTTGTTTTACTTGATATAAAAACAGACACGTCCAAGCGAATAATAGTAGGGTGCAGCATTGGTATAGGAGCACCCTATATAGTTTCTACTGTATCTATGTTGTAACTCCGTTTCTGTTGTACTGTATTTGCCTTTACGGTCAATTATTTGTAATCCTGGATTATAGTTTTCCCCCAATCTTGCACCATCTTTTCCTCTTTCCCTCCTCTGATCTGCCTTTCCTCAGTCCTTTCTTCATCTGATATCACTCCATGTTCTTGGCATGGGAAGGAAAAATCAACAAAATGGTTTCATAAACACCTACGTGCAGTGGAGCCAAACACAATAAATACAGGAACATCATTAAGTTTATTCATAGAGAGAGACACACACACACACAGAGGGAGAGAGGGAGGGAGAGAGTGAGAGAAAGAGAGAGTGAGAGGAAGAAAGAGAGAGAGAGTGAGAGAATGAGAGAGAGAGAGAAATAAAATGAGTGAGAGAAAGTGCATGTAAGAGAAAGAGTGAGAAAGAAAGAGAGCAAGAGTGAGAGAGAGATTGTAAAAAATGACAGACAGTGAGAGAGGCAGAGAGGGAGAGAGAGTGAGAGAAAGAAAAGGCAGAGAGAGAGAGAGGGAGAGAGAGAGAGAGAGAGAGGGAGAGAGAGAAAGAGAGAGAGAGAGAGGGAGAGAGAGAGAGAGAGAGAGAGAGAGAGAGAGAGAGAGAGTGTGTCAACGCAGATTGGATTAAGATCCACAGGGAAATACAGAGTCAGATTAAAGGAAGACTGGGTTCTGAGATGAACCATTATTCACTCCCCCTGCACACACACATGCACACACACACACACTAAGGGTTGCATAGACTAGTCTACCAGTCGACTAATGAACACACTAGTTGGCACAGTAGGCAGCGGTTGACCAGTTGAGAGTTGCTGAAATACAGCAGAAGCAAAAACTACAGTGAACATTCAGGAGAAATTACTTTTTCTGCTGAACACAAAGCCCAAATGACTTTTTAAGCCTGGTAAAAAACACTAAATGACCAATTTCACTAAGAGCTATGTAAGACCGTGCTGAAATACCGCCTCAAAAGCCAAACTGGGGGGGGGACAGTTGAACAACCACTGTCCAACAGGGCCATTTACTTCTCATGCACAAAAACTACTTTTCTCTACTTACTTCTCCAAATACAGTTCAAGAACAGCCCCTTAAATGGGAGAGCCTGAATGTTTCAGCAACTAGGTCTATAACTAACTCTGAAAGGCTTACTGGAGTGAGGAAATGCAACTGCTAGCTACTAGCATTTAGCTTCTCTGTTATCCACTGGACAGAATCACAGATATCCAAAGTTCTCTGTGACATTAGTAGTGTGATATTCTGAGCGCTGTGGTGATTTTAGCATGCTTTACTTCTGAGTGCCTTAGTCTGAAACATACTGAAATGCAACAGAAACTGTTCTGCACATCTTAAACTTAAAATATCGCAGCATTTGTCGTCAGCTTCAGCCTCTGTTAACTGCTACAACAATACTTTTAATTGGTTTGGTGACAACTAGTCGAGTACTTTTTTGCCTGACTAATCAACCACTTAAAATGAATATTTCTGCAACCACTAATACACTCACACTCATGCATCCCTGACACCCTGAAACTGTGTGTGAGCACTGCAGTGATCCTGCTTTTGAGTGTTATTTTGCTGGTTTGGCTGAAGGACCATTTTCCCATGGTCAGCGTGACTGGATAACGGTGTCCTCCATCCCCCTCTTTAACTCATTAAAGTGTCCCTCTCACAAATCAGTTAGGAGGAGATTGCGTCCAGTTGTGTCCAGTTAAGGCTAGACATGCTTCTGTTTTCCCATCAGGAACACAAGCTGCTTGGTTTGGCCCGCAAAACACTTTCCCATGGACGTAATAGAACAATCATTTTGGTGAAAAATCTGACTTTATGTGTGTGACCTCTGCACAAACAACCATTAAAATACCTTTTTGCCCTCATTTAGTCTTTTGTGGTCATTTTTAAGACTTGAAAACAGCAGACGCAAAAGTGTGAGAGTAGTTTGGTGCGGTTCCATGTTTTCTGGAATTTAAAGGAAAAATTCAGTGGAAAATCGGCACAGCTTCCATCTTACCCCAATGTAGATCACCCAAGACATGTTTGGTGTT
>JBBPCZ010159856.1:0-10000 GCA_037974445.1 Brycinus macrolepidotus | reverse complement strand
TATCACACAAACTGTGTGTAGCTCCACCCACTAACTGCACACAGCCCTGCCCACAAACTGCTCACTCATGAGGTTCAGGGTTTAAAAAAAAACACAAAATAATGTTCATGGTCAGTGATCTGGAGACTGAACAGAGAGTGAGAGTTCAGTGAAGAAGAGAGAGTGGTGCTCATGAATAAAGCTCCTCCATCAGAATGTCCTACAGGTTGTGGTTCTACTGTGGCTCAGAGAACAGAGCATGTTTAATGAGAACATGTGGGTTCAATGCTGCACGTTCTCCTGCGTCTCCTCACACGCGTCCATCTGATCTTGAGAGTGTAAACAGTGGTGTATTGATCATCGACATACTTCCAGCTGGCGTTGGAGACACGTATCTCCACCCAGAGGCTGATGCTGTAAAAGGAAGTCTCTCAATGACATGACTTTTAAAGCCCAATGCAGATTCACAAATGCTTTAAGAAGGGGGAGAAAAATCCACACAATCCAGTCACAGCGGCCAGCTGTTCAAACATTAGCAAATCCAGTGAAATGTGTAATCGTTTCACTGGATTTGCGTGTGTATATTACCATGTACATCACCGCAAACTGCATATTTAGGCTCATGCACCCGTCTTGCACCTGAAACTGATGCAAAAGGCTCGGGCCACCAGCCTTTTCATAATCTGTCAGGGCTTCAGTGTACCCAAGGCTTTAACACTCCAACGAGCAAACAAAGGGGAGGTTTTGGAGTGCTTAACAAATCCAAGCTAGTCTTCTGGGATCAAGCGTGTCCAGCATGAAGATTACTCCGTCGTACGAGTGGTGTTTTAAACATTATCAACACTTCTGTATGTCTAGAATGCCTGGATTCTCAGATGAGCAGGTTGAGGTCAGCCCTAACCTGAGCCCTGTTGCTGTCTGGTTTTATATCAGGGGAGGATGGAGGTGAGCACAGAAGCCCCCTCTAGCATGCTGATCTGGAGAAGCTCACCGGGTTACCGAGGCTGACGTAACCTTCAAACACTGCTTCTGGAACTGATATAAGCCTGGCTCCTTCTCCTGACCCTTGACTCCTTCTCCCCTTACTAATCAGATGGTGTGAAAAGCAGAGAGGGATGCAGATTAAGCCGTGGCAGTACAGGAGAGATTCAGGCACACTTTACTGTATTGAGTGGTTTCCTCACGCTTCAATAAAACATCATCCTCTGGGCCAAAAAGCACAGAGAGGTAAACAGATGATTAAAAAAGGAAATCAATGGACCTTGAGCTCAAGGCTCTTGCGCCCCGAGTCCAAACCTCCTCCGTGAACTCCCCAAAGTCTTCGCATGCGGCACACAACGAGGCGCGTCCACATGCTCCCTGAGCAAAGCGCCCCTGGCCTGTTTATGAAAGCCGTCATTAACCACCGGCATCTCCGGATTTCATGCAAGGTTGCACCACAAAAGGCAGCGTTCACTCTGGATGGAGCTGAAGCAAGCGGCTCCATGAACCATGTCCATTTAAGGGAGAGCTGAGGTGTTACTTTCGGACTGGTCCGTTTGAATCCATGAACTCATGGGAGGAAAATAAATAAGAGGCTGAAATCGGAGCTGGGTATAAAATTGGAATTTCACCTTCAGCTTCTTTTAGGAGTTCTGCAGGGCTGGCGACGTCAATAAAATGTCCAGAGCAATACGTAATTAAACCCGGTTATTGCCGTCTATTAACCAGCACAATCTCGGGAGAATTTTCTCTAAAATGAAGCAGGGTGCCGTCTGAGGTTGGAAGTCTTTTTAACAGACCTGGTTTCCCTCTCCCTCTGGGTGTGCCAATGGAAAAGCCAATACTTCACACACCAGTACACCTTACATCTAAAAATAAGCTTGGGTTTGATGGATAGCGTGCCAGAGTTTTAGGTTAAACCAGCTTAAATTAGTTTTTTTTTTTTTGTTCCTCCTGGCCGGTTTTTCAGGAGTTGCTCACGTGGCGTAATTTCTTTTCCACTGGTCAGACAGCGGAAGTGTGTTTGCAGAAAGATGCTCATTAATAACCATCATAGATGTTCATTTGCAAGCGCCAGAGCAAGTGAAAGGAGCCTGGTCTCCTACAGAGCTGCGACTAACCTGCAGCCTTTGCATGAAGATGCAAAGAATGGGCTTTGGGCCTCAGTGTAACACTTTGTCAAACATATCTCCAAAATAGCAGCTACACTTGTGCAAATATGTGGTCCTGCATTATGTGAACTGACTGGTTAATCAGGAAGGTGTATCTGTTCATAGGAGCAATGGAAACTAAAGAACAAAAATCGAACAGCTGAAGGACCGATTGACCAGCTGGAAAATTTGGACAAGTCTTATCCTCCCCTACTTATTACTGCAAAGCTCATCAATCTTATGGCTCAAACCAGCTGGTAGCACTTGTTCTAACAGACAAAAAAACTCAGGAACACAGAGGAACATGTAGAAGCACACAGAGCAGAACATTTGAAAACGTCTCAGTAAGCATCCTTCAGTCATGCTCATCTCCCGCTGTGAAGTTGGTTGCAGTCTGAGTTAATGTTGGTGTAGGTTATTATCGAGGGAGTGAAAGTAGAAGCGATGTGTGGAAGGAACAGTCGGTCCCACAGGGCAACTATATACTTTAGCCTAGGGTAAGCCTTGAGTGTAGCAGCCTGTTAGCGGAGCCCATGAGTGAAATGACAATGACAAATGACAAATTCACACATGAAACAACATTTAGCAAAGTTTTTGTAAAACCCAGGGAAGCCGAGGTGTGCTCATATGTACCTGCCATAAAAGTCCTGTTTATATGTAATCAGTGTATTTTAGAGTTACTTCTGTGAATAGTAGGTAACCATTTATACACCAATCATAACATTAAAAACCACTTTCCTGTTAATATGTTGGTCATCCTGCTGAAAGAGGAACTGTCATTAGAAACAGCGTCTCCATGAAGGGCCGAACTTGGTCTGCAGTGTTTAGGTGTCAAAGGAACGTCCACATGAATGCAGGACCCAAGGCTCTCCAGCAGAACATCACCCAGAGCATCACACTGCCTCCACCGCCTCACCTTCTTCACATAGCGCATCCTGGTCCGTCTCTAAGACAAATGCACACACGTGCACACACAAAGACAACCTCTCCATGAAGAAGAAGAAAACCTTCCTCCATCACTCCATGCTCTAGTTCTGATTTTCATTTTTAGGAGCTTCCAGTAGTGGACAGGGGTCAGCATGGGCACTCTGACCGGTCTGAGCCCTGGTTCTGAACACTACACACCCCATTAAAAACTATTTATATATACAAACTGAATTTTAAAATTACAGCTACTGTTTGCCCTGTAAACATTTCATTACAGACTTTTATTTTATTTATTTTATTACTAAAATGAATTAGCTTAATAAGATGCTTGACAGATATACAAATATTGTCTGAGAAAAGTAGGAAAGTAGACCAGTTTGAATCAGAATGAAGGAACACTGGACACTGTGACCTTACAAGGCAAGGAAATCTTCCAAAAATGTTTTCAACATCCAGAAAGAAATAAAATCATCCCCACCCTGCAGACCATCATATGTGTGTAATTTTGTATTCCCAAGTAACACCTTTTCATCCTCTCTTAGTGTTTTAATTCAGACCAACTCACCACCATCACTGTCAGAGTTTTGTCTGAGTTTTCTCTTCACTTGACAGAGGAAGCTCCACTTAGGAACAGTTGTAATTGACTGTGAGGTGTCAATCAGTGTTTTCCAAAAGGTCAGTTGTTTAAAGAGGTTTGACATTCTGAGCATTCAAATGAACCCTTGAAATATTATAAAAACTGTCATGGCGTCTCACAGGGAAGTAGGACATAGATGCAGGAGTAAACGAAAACACAGAGTTTTAATCTCACAAGGCACGTAAACAGTCACTTGAAAACAAGAAGCTTGGTTGAACTGAAATACAAACAATCTCTCTCTCTTGGTTGCGCAGAAGGGACACGCTCAGTTGAGGTTAGGGTCCTTCTCCCAGCCGAGGCGGTCCCGATACAGGTTATGCTCCTACCCAGGAGCCACGAGGAATACGAGGTGCAGGAGCTCTGCAACGTGCAGAAGCCACAAGGGGTAGTTCCAGCCTGAGGGCACTTCAGCCTCGCTGGTCAGTGCTACAGAAACACGAGAGACAAAGACAGCCAAATCAAAGTCCACTGGCATATATCAATGAGGAGAACCTCTTACTACCAAGAAGACCGGGGTTCTTCCTCAGTCCACAAAGCCAGTGTGAGGACAAACATGAGAGAGTAACAGGAAGAAGCACGAAGGTTCTAAGAAGGAACCAAGTTGGGTGACCGCACACCGGATGGCTGGGGTTTTAAAGCTAAACACACAAGGAAGAGGGAGCACAGCAACCAATCAGATACACAAAGCAATAATCACTGGGTTAACACACAAAGAGAAACACCTGGAGACACAAGGGAAAGCCTAAATAGGTAATCACAAGGGCTGAACCTAAAACAGGTGCGCTGCCAGGCAATGCACCAAACCAAAACAAACCTACACGTGGACAGGGGGTGTGGCAGGGAAACCCCAGCTCAGTAGTCCGGTGACTGCGACTGCTGGGCACGTGGCGGAGACGGCACAGCAGGTCAAAATGTTTCCTTCAGGGAGGTGTAATGGACTTTAGGTGGCAGGAAACAAAAAAAATCATGGGAAAAAGAATAAAAACCCAAGGAACATGGTTTAGAAATGCATGGAGATATGGACAAGACTTGAGAATATGTTGCATTCCACAATCCAAGATAGCAATATAGGTGGGTAATCATGCTCCTCATTAGTGTTAATAGAACGTGAAACAGGAAAGAGTCTATCCAGGCCAACTTGTAAGGTCATCGGCAAGGAGTCCAAGCAAAATGTGATATATTTGATATGTATTTTATATATATTTGATATATATTTGATCAGAATCGGTATCAGAAAACTTTACTGATCCCGGAGGAAATTGCTAATACTGCGACTGCACAAATACACAAAGACAAGAACAATTAAAAATGTAATATAAAGTCTCATATATATTTATATATAGTATTTTACTTTTATTTCTTTTATAATCAGCCAGAAGGTCCTGAAGGTCTGGATGGTCAGGATTCTTTCTCTGTGGAATGATTGTTCTCTTTATGTCTGTATGGGTTTCCACCGGGATCTCCGGATTCCTCCCACAATCCAACAATCCAAAGACATGCACGTCAGGTGGACTGGGGATGCTGGAGATGTTTGTGTGTGTGTGAGTGTGTGTTTGCCCTGTGGTGGACTGGTCAGCTGTCCAGAGTGTTTCCCAGCTTTTCACCCTAGGACCCCTGGGATAGGCTCCAGCAATCCCCCTCCCCCAAATCTGGTTAAGACGCACTTAAAACAAAAGATTTTTAATCAGAAACACTATGATGATTGAGAAGGACACTGGGGTATTATTGTCAGAATGTAGGCTGCAGATATCAGCTGTGTTTGATGGATCCTTCTGATTGGAGAAGCCTTCAGTGACAGCACTGTAGAAATGTAGCCTACCTGGACATGTATACACACACTGGGGTTGATGAGTCCTTCTATCTTCTGGTGGGTGGGCTTGAGTGGGTGGAGCTGGAGCCAATGCAAAACAGGACAACAGTCCATGAGCTGTCTAGGGTTGAACGAAGATCCTAAATGAAACACGCGATTAAAATTACAGCATCAGTATTTAAGGTTTTTCTAGCTATGCTTTTCCTGGGAGACTTGTACTGAGGTTGCAAAAAACTTGACGTTTCTAGGCTTCTTCCTCGCTTTCTGGATTGGGAAATGCAATGCTGCCCCCTAGTGCAAACGTCAAAATCACGTTCAAACATGCTATGCACATCGTTCGCAGAAATCACAGGCATACAACCGTGACCACGGCTTCATCTTAAAGCTCTGCAAATGCTCTAAGGTGATGACCAACCAGCTGCAGGTTTTGTCCTGGTTATCTCTGAATGACGAGCAATCTCAGCAAATCCTCCCGTTGCTGGCCATCCACCATTCTCTTGCGGAAGAAAAAAAATGGCAAGGTAAACATGAAATATACTTTTCTCTTTGCTGTTGTTGAACATCCCTATGCAAATCTGACATTTCTGCTGGCTGGCTGCAGGTGGAGGAACTGTTTGCTGAAGATACAGTGAGCGCTCACGTTCGTGCTGAGGTAGCAAAGGTGAAATGTGGGTTTTCCAGCTCGGCCGGTCAGGAATTACTGGGACTCGGTTTAGCAGAGTCATACTCTTTCCATGCACACCTGCTTCAGTTTGCGTAACAGGCCCTGCAGTGGATAGGTGGCTGCTTGGTCTATCCAAACTTCTCTAGAGGTTGGAGAGAAGCTCAACACAGTTTTAAGCAAGTGTGTGATAATTCAGATGATATCTTTTAAAACTCTTAAGCTGGGGTCTTCTCATGGTTAACTGTGGAGCACCATGCACTCTGAACATTACTCCCCTGGCCAGCTTCACTTTTTAAACTGTATATTCAAGGGCCCTGATGATCTGTTGGGGAGTGTTGGCTTTGGTCGTCACTCATCAGCGTTGTTTTGCCCAATTGATCAGGTTGAATTGGTATCTAACAAGCTAACGGCACTCTCAAGAGGGCACACACTGAGAACAATCTTAAATTGTAAAACCAGTGCAAGAAATTAGCATTTTAACAAGAAATTGCTGTTTGAACAAGTCAAATTTCAAATGAAATATTTGATTTTCCCGACATTCCTAATAATGTTATTAATCAACCCAGATGCAAAAGAACGCTGAAGCTGGGCTGCCACACATAAAATGAAACATGAGACACTCATACTTGTAGTCATTTAATGGACTTTTCAGTTTTTGTTATATAATTATATGACATGAGCAGAACATTTTTTTTTCATTGTTTAATGATCAAACATTCACTTTTATGTCCCTTTAACCAGAGCTGCTATTCATGAGTTAATTTTATTTTCACCAATATATATCAGAAGTGTTGTAGTGTGTATAAGCAGGTATAAATCATATCCAGCATGTCTACCTAAAATTAGCAAAAGACCTGTCCTTGCTTGTTTGGGTTTGTCACTGGATTAATAAAGTTTTATGATTCTGATTCTGGATTTGATAGCTGAGAAGAAAGAAGGTCATCCAATCACAAGTTGTATAACTGTGTGCACTTTTATGTGTTTTAGTATTTCTACTGCTGTTCCGTAATGTTATCTAAATAGCAACTCGCTACCATATTTCGCAGTAGTGTAAATAGAAGTGAAGTGAACAAGTAAAAACACATCATATGAAGTTGCGAGGTGGGGCCTCTATGGATCGGACTAGTTTGTCCAGCACGCCCCATAAATGTTCAAATGGATTGAGATCTGGAGAATCTGGAGGCACCTTGAGCTTTTTGTGATGTTCCTCAAAAGTTCCTGAACAGTGTTTGCAGTGTGGGGGGATCATCCTGCTGAAAGAGGAACTGCCATCAGGAACAGCGTCTCCATGAAGACTGAACTTGGTCTGCAGTGTTTAGGTGTCAAAGTAACGTCCAGATGAATGCAGGACCCAAGGTTCTCCAGCAGAACATCATCCAGAGCATCACACTGCCTCCACCTCGTCTTCTTCACATAATGCATCCTATCAGACCTTTCCACTATGCTGTAAAATGGTTCGTCAGTTCAGCCTAATAAAAATACTTTAATACAAATAAGTATTTAATACAAATACTCAAATAAGTACGTTGAACGTATCTGTGCAAAGCAAAATTTAGTTTAGGCGAGCAAAAGGAATACTTTACATCAGTTCAAACCCCCAAAACACTTTAAATAAACTTTTGTCCTGTCCCAGTTTTTAAGGTGTTTAGAGAGCTGTTCCCATTAATCCAAGCAAGTTGTGTGTGTGTTGGCTATCAGCTGTGATCTTTGCCATGTGTTCGAGTGTAAATCTTCACAGGAGATGAGAGGCGACAATCCGGAAGGTCTGAGTTCCTTTTTAACAGTCTGGTGGGTCTGGGCCCTTTTGAAAAGCCATCAACTTTCCTGTTAAGTTCCCGTAAAAGAGTGGCGTATGTCATCCACAACCAACCAGTCAAGATCAAGGACACCTTCTCTATATAAACTCCCCCAGCATGGAGGAGAAGCAAGGTCTAAAACTTTCTGAATCCCCTGCATTTAAAAAAAAACTCAAAACACACAGTCTGTACATGACAAAGTGTCTATTATTATTATTATTATTATTATTATTACTCTGGTAGAGTTTTACTTTGACTTTTATTTTGACATAGACTAAATATATTTTTCTTGTCTTTGTGTCTCTGTCTGTGCAGTTGTAATATAAGCAGTTTCCTCCAGGATCAATACAATTTTCTAATTCTGATTCTGATTCTGAAGTCCTCAGCTCCTTACACCAGCTTCCAGTAAGATGCAGAATAGAGTTCTGGGTAGTTGTTTATAAATTAGTCAGTATTTTGGTATCCAAATAAAATAAAGGGATCTCTGAGATGTTTGATGAACATCAAACTGGAAGGTCTCTTAGATGAGCAAGCCGGTCAGGTAATGGAGCTCAGATCTGAAACTAAAAAGGGTGAAATGGCATTTAGTCATTTCACCCCATGGAGATCAGATCTACCTCGATTGTCGCTAGTTTTAAAAAGAAGCTAAAAACAGCCTTGTTTTCCATCCAGTTAACTAATAAGATTTGGTCAAAGACATGCACTTTAATCAATTCTGTTAAATTACTTTATCTTTGTTTAACTTATTTTAATTGATCTTAAATCCTACTTTTATTCTACACAAATTGTATGGTTACTTTTATTTTGAACGTTTTTGACGTTATTCTGATTTTCTCTTTAAAGCACACTGAATAATCTCTGTGTGTGATAATGTGCTACACAAAGAATTTCATCTTGCCTTGCCTATAATTATTCATATTATTTTTGATAACATTTTAAATGTCCATTTCCAAATGTTTATAGATCATCTTGGTTCCAAAGCGACATTTTTTGTGTGTCACAAGTGTAGGTGAATGTAGTGTTGGGAGTCTTGCCCAAGGACTCTTATTGGTGTAGAGTGGTGTCACGCAGGGTTGCAATCGAATCCCACTCTCTGGTTTTGACACCAAATTAAAAAAAGGAAATAATAAGAATTAGAAAGAAAAGGTTTCGATTCAGGGGTGAGCTAAATGCCCAAAATATGCAAGACAGCGAAATAAACAAAAGCCGCCCAACTTCCCTCCTTTGACATGATGTCCAGGCCTTTAAATAGTTGGAGTCCCCCCTGCTGCAATCAGTCTAGATCCATGATGGCGGTGTGCTAAGTCGCACTGGTGCAATTCTGTGGTTGTTGTCGACTTTCACACTAAATGTTCACAGACGTGCATCGGAACAACTGGCGCACATCTACCACTGTCAGACGTTATTCTCTACCTCAATCTTTTCCTTTCGTTGCATACCTAATGACTCTGCTGCTAGAATACAGCATCTATCTTCATACTGTATTCACTCACACTAGTGCTGTTACTGCTCCTGTTACTGCACTGGACACTGTCCAGTCCTGGAATACTGCATTGTTTGCTTTTGTGTTTTAAAGTCTTGCACTCTCTCTCTCTCTTTGCACTCATAGTCTTGTGTTGTTTCTGCTTCTATTCTTTGTGTTGCTCCATGTAACTTTGTGGTCCTAGAGCAATGTTGTGGTCCTGGAGGAACGTTGTGGTCCTCGAGGAACGTTGTTTGTACTGTAGAGATGGTTGAAATGACAAACATCTACTTGATTTGACCTGAATCAGAATTCTTATTAATCAGAATTCCTATAAAAAACAGGCTAAAGGGAACGCACACCCATATGCACACATCAATAGGATTCTAACAACAAAGTCTGCACAATATTAACTGATGGGGCATAAGCTTACTTTACTTGTTAGCTTTTATTTGGTCATTAGCCTTGTAACTCCAGAGCAAAACTAAAGAAGCATCACTTGGCTGACTGAATACTTTTAAGATAAGATAAGATAAGATAAGATAATCCTTTATTAGTCCCACAAGTGGGAAATTTGCATTGTCACGGCAGAA
>JBBPCZ010159836.1:0-12318 GCA_037974445.1 Brycinus macrolepidotus | reverse complement strand
GACCTATTGACCCTAATCAATGGTATGGCATGTTGTCTTGTTGGAAAAGCAATCATTTGTTGTGGTTTTCCTATTGAAATGGACAGACAGGTAAACATAACCAAATGAACTTTAACATGATATTCTTTAACACCTGTGCTTTTAGACTGCCCCTTTGTGTATGCGTGTGTGGATTCATGTTAGATAATTAATGAATGTATGTCGGGGGATCTGAGCACAGAAATGAACACAGCTTCTATAGTAATGTGCACACACATACACACACATTCTTGCTCCGTGACGACACCACTACTCCTGTGTCCTAATTCACAACCTGGTGACACACGCAGCGTGTTGTCATAGCAACCCCCTGCCTCTGCAGCAGCCTCGTGAACAGCACACAAACGACAGTTCAATTACTGATGGAGAGAGAGAGAGAGAGAGAAACTAGAGCAGTGAGAGAAATGATTAGAACCAAGGAAGTGATTAAGGAGATCCTGAGGTGCAGCAATGTTTAAAGGGTCCTAAAAAGACAACTTTTTTCCTTTTTGGTTTTTAAATGACGCAGCTGGATGTTGGGATTGCACAGACTAGTTGATTTATCTACTAACAAATCTGCTCGTAAGCACTGTGGGCAGCAGTCAAGTAGGTCAGTGCCTAAAATACAGTGGCAGAAAAAAAAACAGCCCAGGAGGAAAGTTCAGAAGACCCTTTTTTTCTGCTGTAAGGAAAACTCAAAGTGGTTTACTAATGTGAAAACCCTACATGAGACGGACACTCCTAAACCAGACTGTGTAGGGTTCAAGAACTGCCTGCTTTAACAGGAAAGCCCTGAAAGACCCAACTGACCACAAACTGACCAATCACAACCAAACTAGCCAGTCAGCAAACATGCAAGGGTCATATACTTTCAGCTAAATTACTGAATGACTTTTAATAGCCAAATAGTATCGTGCAGCAATTTCCAGTTCTTGAAGGCTTGTTGCTCTTTGCTGCGTGGGATCAGCATGTTCACTGCTAGAAATTAGACTGATACACAATCATTTGTTTCCCACTGCACTCATAAAAGCGCTGCACAGAAGCCGTGAAGATTCTGAAACGTGTGGTGATTTTAGTCTGCAGTTTAAATCAGACGGTCTGTGTTAGAAAAAGTTAGGACGGTATGGGGGAAAAAAACAGTTATTACTCATTTTATTTTGACTTTTCTTTCATTACAAACAATATGAACCCAAGGAATTCCATGTTTTGACTGGTCAACTTCATTTCCTTTGTTAATATATATTCATTCTTGCATGTAAGGCCTAAAACACATTCCAAAAAAAGCTGTGACAGTAAAGCATTTATCACTTTGTAATATTGCCATTCCTCCTCACAGCACTTGAAAGACATTTTGGCACTGAGGATACCAAGTGATAAAGTGTTTGAACCTGCTGGCATTAGTCCAGCAGTCATGTTTTCTAAACCACTGTGGTGTGGGAGGGTCTCTAAAGATAAATTCCGGCTTTGAGAGATCTGCTGGTTGGTGTATTTTATCTTCTGACTGGCATCCAAATGATGTTCATAACAACAACAACAACAGTCTGCATGAACTGCATAACAGGTGGGAAATCCAGATGACTCTGCAGATGTATTTAGATCAGGCCTGGGAATGCCTAGGGATATACAGCACTCCATATGGCATACTGCTGAAAAGCTAGTTTAACTTGAAATTAAAGTTTACTATTTTACGTAATTATTTACATTTGAACACAAATTACATTTACATGTGCATTTACAGCATTTGGCAGATGCCTTTTTCCAGAGTGACATATATTGGTGCTTTGTAGTCCTCAAGAAAACTTGCTTCTCACACTGGTAAAATTAAGAGCTGCTTGTACCAGAGATGGAGATTGAGTTACTACTCCACCAGGCCCCTATCAGATCACGCACACAAAGAAGACAGTATTTTTAAGTTATTTGTGAAGTTTGTGTTGATCAGTGCTGATAGGTAAGATGGAGCTGGACCATTTTTGGCTTTGTAGGCGAGTTATAAATCTAATGTGAGTGGCCACAGGAGGCCAGTGAATGGTTTGGGTTCGCAGTTGTGGAATGGTGTGTGAGAATTTTGGTCTATTGAAGACCAGACATGCTGCTGCATTCTGAATCATTTGTAGAGGTCTTGTAGTCTTCAGAAGAAGCCCAGCCAGGAGCAAGTAGTCCAGTCTAGGGATGACAAGTAACTGGACAAGTACCTGAGTGGTTTCACTGGTAAGGAAAGGACACATTCTACTGATGTTGTAAAGAAGGTACCTGCAAGTTTGGGATAGACTGTTAATGTAAGTTGACAAACTTTTCATCTAAGAGAAATCCTAGATTTCATGCTTTTAACATGGAAATGATGACAGCATTTCCAAAAGTGATGACCAGATCAGATCTTGGGGATATATCCCCTGGAAAGCACAGGAGCTTCATTTTGGTGGGATTCATCCAGGAGGAAATGTCATTCAGACATACTGAAATCCTGGCTGAAATCTGAGAGCCACTGGGAGGATGAGTTGAGTGTCGTCAGCATAACAGTGGTAGAAGAAACCATGTGAAGATATAATATCACCAAGAGAATGAGTGTAAAAGGAAAACAGAAGGGAGCCAAGCACTGCGCCTTGGGGAACACCAGTGGTAAGTCTTTGTGGGACAGACATCGATCCTTTCCATGACTCTTGGTAACTGTGACCCTCAAGGTAGGACACAATCCATTTCTATGCAGAACCAGTGATTCCAAGTTTGGTGAGTGAAGCCAGGAAAGCTTCTGATGGCTGACAGTATCAAGGGCTGCAGAAAGATCTAGAAGAATGAACAGTTCAGCTGTTTTGGCAGCATGAAGCTTCTCAGTGACAGCTAACAGTGAAGTTTCTGTAGAATGTGCTGCTTTGATCCAGACTATTTTTGGGTCATTAAGTCTATTTTGTGACAGAAATAAGCTGAGTTGATTAAATACAGCCCACTCCAGAACTTTGGAGGGAAGAGATACTGGTCTGCAGTAGTTCACATCAGTCTTTTTTAGGATTGGTGTGACTACAACTGGTTTGAAGGCTGTTGGAACATGGCCTGTTTCCATGGAGACATTTGTTATGAGAGCGATATGAGGGAGAAGATCCGAGGATATGGTCAGAAGCGTGGGTGATTGGATTGGATCAAATAGTGATGTGGTAGAGTTGCAGGATGGCAGGAGCTGAAGAACATCCATGGAAAGCGGGGTAAAGCAGCTTAGTGGAAGGTGGAAAGTACGCTGAGAGCAGGAGAGAAGGGTGAGGATAGTCTGTCAATTTTTTCATCAAAGAAGTTGTCAAAGTCTTCTGAGGAAGTTTGCAGGAGGAGCAGGAGCTTGAGAAGCAAATCGTATGTGGCAATGAGTTTTTAAGAGTTGGATGCAGATTCTTCCAGCTTGGCTTTAAAGAAGGAATACTTGGCAGCAGATATCTCAGTAGTAAACATGGATATAAGAGAACGGAATGAGAGGAGATCAGAGTTAAGATGTAATGTCTTCTTTCTGCCGCTCTCAATTCTCTTCAGTTGTTGCGGAGTATGTCAGATAGCCATGGAGAAGGATGTAAACTGCATGTTGCCCTAGAGGTCAACGGACAAAGTTCATTGAATAAGGAGAGGAGAGAGGAAAGAAGGGAGTTGGTGGCCATTTCCACCGTTGAAGGACAGGAGGGAGATGTTCCAGGTGTCAAGGATGACAGGATGGAGGAAAGAGCAGGTGGAGAGAGGGAACGAAGATTTAAGTCAAGCAGTTGAAAAGATGGTGGAAGAGTGGTTAGAGTAGGTCTGGGGAGAGATTGTGATCGACAAAAGATGATGGTCGAGGAAATGGAGAGGGGTAGCCAAAATGTTGAGTGCAGTGGCTGTGGTGAAGACAAGGTCAAGGACATTTGGAGGAGGAGACTTGTTGAGATACAGAGCTAAAGATGACAGAAGCCTGAGGATGCTGCAGGCATGTAGCTTGTCATTTGGGAGGCTGAAGTCACCAAGAAGAATAAGGGGAGAGTCATCACCTGGGAATTAACGGCACGATAAACAACAATGATGTGGAGTCTGGTGGGATGTGTTACAGCAACACAATGGAGTTCAAAAGATGAAATACTGAGGTGTGTAGAGAGGTGTGAATCACCGTTTGTGGGAGAGAAGCAGTCTTGTGTCCCCTCCTCTTCCAGTCTTGCGAAGGGAGTGCAAGAAAGCAAAAGCAGAGATGAAATCTGCCTTTCTTATAAAGGACCGATAGTTCCATAGTCCACCACAAAAGTTAGAGAATGGGTGGACAGAGAAGGATGCAAAAGGTTATTGGGATTACTGCTCCCTTGTTGAAGAACATGTCTTCTAGGATGGTGGGATATGTACAGCTATTGGAAAAATACACAAGTTGATAAAAAAAACAGACAGAAGCACAAAGAGCATAATTGGTTTCTAGCTCAGTTAGAAAGAATACAGACACAAGAGAATAGTGCAGGGGTACCTTTAGTGCAAATGTTAGACTGCTACAGAGTGTGTGGCTATATATATATATATATATATATATATATATATAGCCACACTCTCTGTGTGTTTTATATATATGTATAAAACACCTGCTGGGCCCACCCAGCAATTCACAACCAGTCAACTAAGACCAAGTGAAAGCAGGCTAAGCTAACAACAACAAGGTAGCTAACTTAAGGTAGTTAACTCCACAACAAGGTAGACACTTAGAAGATAGCAAGCAACTTCAAACAAGCTTAACTTACCAGTTGAAGACAGCTCAAGAGCACCACAGAAGCACAACTGACAATGTATTATGAACATGCCAGCGGTCACACATTTAGTCTTAAAAGTTTTATTCTTAGCAATAAAAGAAAGGCTGAAAAATGTTTCTGTAAAATTAAAAATTTGGTATTATAAACAAAAATGTTAGATGTGACTAATAAAAATAAAAATGGGGGGCGAATACGGCCTAATGTGTCCAGTAATGTCATCCGGTGCAGCAAAGTTATAGTTCAGTTATAGGATACAGTAGCTAACTGTTTGACTCGTCTGTGGAAGTCCAAAGTCACAGACGTCCTGAACACGACTGAATTCTCCAGCTACCTTGAAGCCAGTCAGAGACGGTGGTGTTTAAAGAGGCCTTCATTTTTAGAACAGGAGCAGAAACAGCTGGGCTGATGTGAAGCCTAATGGATTACACAGCAGGTGTTCTCTCAGTGTCTCTGTCTCTTTCTCTCACACACACACGTGCACACACACACTTCTGACGTCAGCCTTTCTATCTTTTTTTCTCTCTCTCTCGTACTCTGTTTCTCTCCTCTCTGTCATTTCTTTCTCTCTCCGCTTTCTTTCTCTTTCTCTCTCCTATTCTTTCTCTTCTCTGTTTTTTTCTGCCGCCCTCACGCTCTGTCTTTTATTTCCCCTCTTTTACTGTCTTCTCTCTGACACTCTCTTACACACACACACACACACTTTGGTCTGTACTCTGACATCATAAGTGTTTGCTGGAACTCAACTCCAGCTAAACCTGCTCTCAGTCAGATTCTCTCTCTCTCTCTCTCTCTCTCTCTTTCTCTCTCTCTCTTTCTCTCTCTCTCTCTCTCTCTCTCACACACACACAAACATACACACACCTCAAGTCAGGTTGTGCTATATTTGGCACAGTTTGAATGTGTGGCGCTCTGAACTCTGTTTGAATGGTAATAATTCCTCTCTGTTATAAGTGTTAATCCACTGTCATATAACACAGTAACACAGTACAGCCCAACACACACGTATACTAGAATACACAGAATACTGGGGGTCTCACACAAGGAAAAAACACCTCCGAAAACGCTTATTTTTGGTACCGCACCTATGGGATTCTAGTAGTATCTTGGCTTTAAGCTAACAGCATTGTACATTTTATGGCTGTTCTAGAATAAACATGGACATCTGCACTTAAAAGAAAAGAGCTTAACGTGTGATGTAAACACTATTAAAGTTTCACACACACTCCAATCCATCCAGTCCATTTGATGTCACAAGTCAGAGCATAACGAATCAGAGCACACCTGCCTGTCTGTAATGTATGAAACAGTGACAATTACCAGTAATGGTAACACGATGTTGTCACATTAATGGATGAAATCTGTCATTACAACTCATGACAGCACATGACATCTGACATGACACATTTATGACGATTATATCCGTATTGTCCAGCAGGGTTCAAGTAATGCGTTTCCCCCAAAACCTTTCATTTGAATGTAGTCAAAGAAAACAAAAACCTTACAAAACCGCATTCATTCCACAGAACCATGTCACAGTTTTTGGCATCCCTAGAAGTTTGATTTTTTCAAATCCAGGGTTCAGGAACTCTTAAGTGCTTGTCCATTCCTTCCTGATTTAGTGGGATATAAATATAAGTTGACATATATTTATACTCCCCCTGCCTCCACACACACACACTACCCCATCCAGCACTGTGGAGTGGATGGTTTGTCCGAGGATCAATTGTGCAGAATATGGAAGCACTGTGGGTTCAAACATTTGACATGGCCAGCCCAGGCCCATTTACACTCTGTTGAAAGAGTCCAAAAGAATAATTTGTAATTATGACTTGTGAAAAAAAAGATCTTCTTAGGCCCCAGTTAAAGGTGTGATTTTTTTCCCCACATTTTCAGAGTAAGATAATTTAAGACATTGTAGTGACCTTTTTAATACCAAGGATACCAATAATTACGAAAGTGTGTGTGTGTGTGTGTGTGTGTGTGTGTATGTCGTAAGAGATTTTTGCTGAATGATCATCTCTACCAGACCATGAAGGACAGAGTCCAGCATGTGATTGATTCCCCCACTCACACACACACACACACACTGCAGATCACCAGGCAACTGTGCACGTATGACCTCAATTTATATCTTTCTCATCATTTCTATTCACTTTTTTTTATCTCTCTTTCTGTCACACTTATGACATTTGTGAGTTTTGTATAATTTAATCAGCCATAATTCCTTTCACATGGCCATTTCTCAACCTCTCTTTATTCATAGATATTCATAGAACAGGCTGTTATTAACCCCCCCTCCTCCCCCACCCCCTTGGACCTGGGAATTTATTCAGAGAGAGATGAGAATTCGGAGAGAGAAGAACAGCTGGATGGGGCAGCTTGTGGCCTAGTGGTTAGAGAGTTGCCCCTGGAATCAGAAGGTCATGGGTTCGGCTAGTGGCACCTCTGAGGTACCCTTGAGCAAGCTACCACACACTGCTTGCCCGCTGCTTCACTTGGTGAATGGGTTAAATACAGAGAACAATTTCGTGATGTTCACGCTGTGGTGTGTTCATGTAAGACAAAATGGACACTTTACACTTTTTCAAGCATTGTGATGTCACCTCTTAGAAACGCAGCACAGAGCGACAAAAAGCAGCCGTGTGCTAGCTAAAGATACAGCATTAACAGAGCTGTGTCTGGGACCTGCGAATTTCTGCACATAAACTGCCTTTAAGACACTAAAGCAGAGGTCAGTTATGAAATGAAAAACATGTATCAGTGTTGTGATTTATAAAATAACCAGCCCATGGACTGTTTTTAGCTCTGAGGCTGGTGTTGTTAGTTAGCCAGCAACCTGGTGGCCAGCTAAGTTAGGTGATTTCGGAGTAAAACGTATCTTCTGTGTGTGACAAATGTGTTCATATTTAGCTTTAATGACACTAAAGCGTGGTGGTTGGAGAGTTTAAGTGAGCCAGCCTCTTTTTTTGCTCAGATTTTTTTCTGCTGTTGTAATCTCTTTGTTTTTCACGACCACTATGTTGGGAGAAAGATGCTGAGGATGGAGCTGCAGGGAAAAGGAGAAGAGAAAGGCCTCGTAGGAGGTTTATGGATGTGGTGAGGGAGGACATGCAGGCAGTTGGTGTGAGAGAGGAAGGTGCAGAGGACAGAAGGAAATGGAGACGGCTGATCCGCAGTGGTGACCCCTAACTAGGAAGAGCCGAAAGTAGAAGGAGAAGTTTTTCGCGACCATGCATGATTTTCCCACCCATTTTCTCGGGTGTGCATGTTGGTAAATGAGCTTATATTTAGCCCTCACGATGCTGCAGTACATGCAGTATAATGAATGAAAAGTATTTGTAACTGTCGTTTTGGTTATTAATAAGGAAACAATCCTTTGGTGTTGGAGTGTTTTGAAATTAGCTTTTGCTTCTGCTTTGTCGTGTCTTCATTTTTTTCCCACGCTTTTTTTTGTTGCCATCCTTGACATTAAGGGGTTTTTCCTCGCACTCTGAGCTAAGCCTGGCTTTGCGGTTCAGTGGTGAAGCTACAAACATTTTTGCTTCTATTTTAACACAATGTACAAACTTCTCATATGTGAGCAGTGGAGTGGAGTCGTACTTTGCGTTTTCTCAAGGAAATGCGTTCTAGTTGTTCCAGTGCCTTTCAGACTGCTGTATGAATGATGATCTCTGCTGTGATAGCCTGTGCTGCATTTTGCGTCATTAGGAAAGCAGGCAGGACAGAAACACTCCTTATAACTTCAGTGTGACTGGGCAGGGATAAAATGCTGTAGGCTGAATAAGCAGATATTTGTAAATATGTAAAAGTGCTGCTGGCTGAATACACAGATATATGCAAATGTGATGTTTTTTGTGACATCACAGAAACAAATTCAGATTAGATTTGAAACAGTGTTTTTAAACTACATTCATAAAAAATGACCCAAAAAAAAAACACATTTTCTTGATCTGGACACTATAAAGTGATAATACAATAAAATATACACTAGCTGGTGGCCTAGTGGTTAGGGAGTTGCCCCTGCAATCAGAAGGTTGTGGGTTTGAATCCCAGGAGTGCTAATGTCACTTCTGAGGTACCCTTGAGCAAGGTACCGTCCCCACACACTGCTCCCCTGGCTCTGTGTTCCTGGCTGCCTTCTGCTTCACTTGGTGAATGGCCTAAAGCAGTGCTACTTTTCTAGTTCCACAGAAGCCTTATGTATACCCCCCCACCGACACACACACACACACAAAACAGCCATTCCTATTGCTGTGGAGAATTTCCATTGTTAGCCAAATTAGCATAATAGAAAAAACTAAAGAAGCAAACCAAAAGACATCAAATATGTCTTGGCTGATTGATTAGGTCATGGGGGAAACTGATTTTTCCACTAAAGTATTGCTTCAAGCTAAAGAATAGGCCTTTTCAACTTCCCAAATATGCTTTCACTGCCCTCTCGACATCCAAAGCAAGGCTGAGGTGGGAAAATTCTGGAATCAGACTGAACTGATCTGAGCAAAACCATCACATTTTAAAAACCTGTTAAAGAATGAAACTGTTGGTCGGTATAAGTTCTCCATGTTTCTGTGAATATCAGGATTGTGCTTTCATCATTAAAATACTGGCTCCTGAAATGATTAATGTACTGAAATAGAACAGAAATAGGAATATTCGTTTTATTAAGTGCCTCTTCTTTCAACATTCTCCGGTTCAGAAGTGAAAAGGATGAAAAAAATACTAAACAGTAAATAAATAGTAAACATTTCTATAAAATAAATAAACAAACAAACAAATAAATAAATAAGTAAGTAAACCAGACTGTTTTGCTATTAGAAAAAAGAGGCATAGCATAAGAGGCATTATTTACAGTAGAGGCCAGATAAGGAGCCAGGCTTCAGTATCTGGGTTTAATCAGGCCTACAGCAACGAAGATGAAGAACTATGTGTAATGGCTTCAAATCAGACGTTTCTGCACATCACAGATTAATCGCAGATCTTCAATCATATTCTAAGTCTTAATAAGTCTTGATATTTTGTTTCTTCAAGGAGTTTGTTCAAGGTTGATTTTCCTGTATGTTTTGGGATCATTGTCTTGTTGTAATATCCACCCTCTTTTCTTCTCCAGTTTCTTCACTGACTGTCAAGACTTTGCGTTCCAGGATTTGGAGATATTTACTCTAAGGAAGAAGAAAATGTTTTTGGGGCACAAATGTGTGTTGCCGTAATGAGACATAATTATATAACATGATATTATTTGTTTGCTTGTTTGTTTGTTTATGCCTGTGATTTTTTTAGGTTGGTTCCTAGTATTAAAGTGACAATCATGTTTTTGACATAATGGCAGTTTTAAAGCTGCCTTTAAAGGTAGTAAATAATTCTAATGTTGCTAACAATTTGTATAAGCCAGTAGTCATTTAGGATTTTAAAGTGTAAGGGGTCCATTTGTCATATGTGAACACACCACAGCACAGCACACAGAGTGAACAGCACAGAATTGTTCTCTGCATTTAACCCATTCACCAAGTGAAGCAGCGGGGAGCCAGGAGCACAGCACCCGGGGAGCAGTGTGTTTGGATGGTACCTTGCTCAAGGGTACCTCAGTGGTGCCACTAGCAGTCCTGGGATTCAAACCAACGACCTTCCGATTGCAGGGGCAACTCCCTAACCACCAGGCCAAGTGATGTTATGCTAACTGGTGAATGATTTGTCTAAAAAGTCTACCGCATTATAGTTTGTAGGAGTATCAGATATATGAACTCTCTTTTATGTTTTAAAAGAAAGAACATCCTTAAACGAGAATTGCACTGATTTTTTTCTCATTTGCATACTGCAAAATTAAATAGTTAAGATGTAATTAAACTTGACTGACTTGATTGTCACTGGTCTAAAATCTCCTGGCCTGTGCAAGGACCCTACATGACCACACACACACACACACACACACACATACATGGAGGAGTCATGAGTCCTTCAGTTTGCCCAGCCCAAAGCAAATCATTGAAACAGCCCCCACGACATGACTGGACGAGGGAGGGAGAAAAGAAGAGGCCGTCGGGCATGCTCAGTTAAAAGCATCCGGCTCGCCCCCGTCCAGTGACTCACCAATCCTCCATCACTTACCCTGGCCTCCCCATTACCCTTTCTGCCTGCCAGTAAAAAAACTAAACTCCTCATAGTGTGCTGTTCTTTGCTGATGAATCATTATGGCATAAAATAACAGAGCCAAGTGGCTCAGGGCCTCACAAGGCCGAAGCCTGGGGGAATATCGACGGGAGGTCCATTTGAATACCACAGCCTACCAGAATACACTGAGAAAGCTGTTGAAAAAGCAAACTGAAGCCTGGCTTATGTCTGACAGCCTACAAAAATGATGTTTGTTTTGAAGAATGATGGAGAATGATTAATGATGCTGCACCATCCATGGATCCATGGGTGACTTTTGGATAAGCAAAACTCTTTCGCCCTCTAGTGGTCCAAATGGAGATCCAATTCCAGAACTAAGAAATCCTGCCCCAGTAACGTGTGTGTTAGTAAAGTGAAGTTGCCCTTAAAGCCACACGTGAACATACCAAAGCACAGCACACAGCGTGAACAATGTGAAATTCTTTCTCTGCATTTAGCCCATTCACCAAGTGAAGCAGTGGGCTGCCACCAACTGGGTGGGCACCCCGGAAGCAGTGTGTGGGGACGGTACTTTGGTCAAGGCTACCTCAGTGGTCCAACTAGCAGCCCTGGGATTCGAACCCAAGACCATCTGATCGCAGGGGCAACTCCATTACCACCAGCTGCCTCAAGTACAAAAATGGAAAAAGAAAAAAAAGAAAAGAAAAGGCGTAAATTGTCTAAAAAGTATCAACAGGCAGTTTGTAGAAGGAAAAAAAGGAAATAATTAAAAGAGGATTCTTTTGATGTTTTCTAATTTGCATAATGCCTAATTAAGTGGCTAGGAAGTCCTTCAGAAGGGTCTGGTGTGAAATCAGCTTAACCACTCAGAATTGTGCGCAATAGTAATGAATGGAACCAGACACCCGAAGCATTAGATTGCCCCTTAAAGCAGAAAGTTATTACACGAAATGGTTGTGAAGTCCCAGCTTGATGCCTGTGACATGGTTGTATGATAGAGACAAGCTTTTGGTCTAAAAACAATGTTTTAAAAATACATTCTTGGCAGAGAGATGTGTGTAGGTTGCTACAGGAAAAAAGAGACCCCACCGTTTTATAATTATCACAAATAAAACTGGTTCAGGTAGGTTCAGCTGTCATATTGGATAGTAAATAAAATGGTTATATTCGCCACCATGGTAAAGAAATTTGTAAATTAAATTTCTCCGCAGTGAATCGTTCCACCACAAACCTACTCTGCATGTCGTTGATTACATCTCAGAGACACAATATGGACAAAAGTATTGGGACACACCTGTTGTTCAGGGTTTGGGCCAGGGCCCTTCTTTCCAGTGAAGGGCTATCTTAATGCTTCAGTATACCAAGACATTCTGGACAACGCCATGCTACCAACTTTGTGGACACAGTTTGGGGAAGAACCTTTTCTATTCCAGCATGACTGTGCCCCAGAGCACAAAGCAAGGTC
>JBBPCZ010159755.1:0-17717 GCA_037974445.1 Brycinus macrolepidotus | reverse complement strand
CGCGGCCGGAAAAATTATCGACCTCATTTTAATTATCGTGCAATTAATTGATTTATTGTTTATCGCGACAGGCCTAGAGACCAGGGCTTTAACCAATTACCTCAGGATTCACACTCACCCACTCATCCCAGTGTGCTATGGGGGCTGAAGAGCTGAAGGATTTGGGGTAAGAGGTTATTTCCTTTCCAAAACCAGATGGAAAAACAAACCCAGAATGGACTTTTATTTA
Organism: Brycinus macrolepidotus; assembly: GCA_037974445.1. NCBI lineage: Eukaryota > Metazoa > Chordata > Actinopteri > Characiformes > Alestidae > Brycinus > Brycinus macrolepidotus. Next base: position 17,488 of record JBBPCZ010159755.1, on the reverse strand, counting down.
TTATTAAAACAATAGAAGAAAATTATATTATATACTATCCTATATATTACACTAATATGCTACCCTATAATTCCTCTAATCTTTATACTCTTCTCCACCTTGTTTTCCATCTTACCTGAACCGATCACTTTCTCTGTCTTTTGCCTTCTTCCTCATGCTTTCTGTTAATGTCAATAATATAATATTTAAAATTTAATCTTAATGTGTTAGTAGACTGAGGTTCAAATTAAGGTGCAAAGTAGTCAATACTCTATTTAAGAGTTATTTTAACAGGGTTGTTTTAGCTGTGCACAGAAAAATATGTGCTTAAAATGTGCCCTGACATCAAAAAATTCTGGTACCTACCTGACTTTGCTTTAAAATATGAAACATAACACCATATGTGATTATAATATTTAAAAAGAAGTATGGGCTGGGAGGGAAGATGCTCATTCCTCAGCTGGGGGCTAAATCTTGTGTAAATTCAGTATGTTTACCGCCTCTATTTCTGGGTAATGCCTGTCCATACTTGGGTCAACTACTAAAAGTGAAAGAATGGCAGTGAGTAATGCAGTAATGAGTCATATAGTCAGTGCTATTTCCAACATTATTTTATAAAGAATATTATCACTGATATTTGGGCTTATTCTCCTTCTCTCCCATTGTGTTCCTCCAAGGAATGCTTTCTGGCATTGCCATGCCTACACACAAGTCAGTTTCAGCCCAGAATGTTTCTGTTTGTGGTTCCCCATAAACAAAATGGTGGAACTAGATATCATCTGTTATCAGAGCAAAAGTGCCCCCTCTATGTCTTCAAGACTCACCTCTTCCAAGAGTATCTCCTCACCTTAGACCTCCAACACCCTAGCAAATAAAATCTTAGAAACAATTCTCAATTCGTGACAATAAATCTTTATTTTGTTTCATCTGATTTTGCATACTCAGTTGTTGTTTGTTTGTTTGTTTGTTTGTTTGTCATCAAGTCCATCTCCATGTCTGCAGCTGAGGCCACTTCCTGCATATTGGCCCTCTGTTTTCGGGTCAGAGGGAGATTTTCATCAGGGCTGCACAGGTGTAGCCAGCGCTGTCAAAAGCACAGGTTACTTTTTTGTTTCAAAAATATACAACAAAGATTGTCTGGTCTTTCCTGTTCTGTACTCCTTTTAGATAATTACATTTGGAAACAAGTGATTAAAATTGATCTAGCAGAGCTCAGTGCTTAAGACATTTATTAATCCTGCTCTTGGGAAGCTGTAACTATTCCCTTCCCTAAAACACCCTTATCCATCTAATGATTAAGCCCTTGGTGTGCTGAATTAGGTAGTGACTTTTTCCTTTAAACTGTATCAGAAGGGAAATGCTGCAGCATGGTTTCAGACTAAGTTGTCAAAACGTATCCCTTCTTGTGATTTCATTTCATTCATTAGTCACATAAACTTATTTTTCAGTCGTGTTACATGAAAAGTTGTTTTACGCTATGAGCTTGTTCAGACTTACTGACTTCTCACACACATTATCTCATTCATATTAAACTTAGGGACAACATGGTGGCACAGTGGGTAGTGCTGTCACCTCATGGCAAGAAAGTCCTGGGTTCTTTAACTCCTTGATTGTCGAATTCCACTCCCAAATTTCGTTCTGCCCCTCGAACATACTCCAACCCAGCAACCCATCCCACATCTCAGCATAGACATTCAGTTGTTAGATCAGGATCAGATCAGGATCACCACAATCTTGTGTAGAGGCAGTGGCTCAACTCTCTCCTTTGACTTGTAGCTTTTTAATTGTTTTCGTCTAGTTTTGTCTGTCATGTCTGCCTTCAGCAGCATGGAAGTCAGTAAAACACTGATATGAGCATTCCCAGCGGCTTTTTATCAGGGATCAATTCACAGATTATGATTTTAATATGAATGTGGTGCAGAAAAAGGAGGCAGAAGTAGGGAAAGTGAGCAGACATTCACACAAGGCTACAAGCCAAACCTTACAGACCAGCCCTGCTAAGTCTTTTTCTAGCCATGTCCAGGTCACTCGCAAATAAAATGAATTAATTTAGACTTCAGATTACTTCACTCAAACTCAACAGCTGTTATATAGTCATCACAGAGATTTGGCTGAGCAGCTTTATTCCTGATCCCACTATTGAACTGACTGCACTGTTTACAGAGTGAACAGGATGGAGGATAAAAACAAAGGAGAACAGCTGGTGCACGGCCACCTAAATTGTTGACAGTCATTGCTCTTTGGATCTGCAGTTCCTAATGGTAAAGTGCCGACCATTTTTCCTACCTGGAGAATTTAGTAGAAAAGCAGTCCCTCCATACAAATGCTAAACGAGACAAACAACATGAGGCTATTAATGACCAGCTGACAACACACCCAGATGTTATTGTAGCAGGGAACTTCAACCAGACAGATCTCTGGACAGTTTGCCTAAATTTCATAAAAATGTTAATGTTTCCGATGAGGGAAACCAAGGTCTATACAAGCATACTAGAAGTATTTAAGGCAAAACCGTCTGCACACCTAGGACTCTAAGACCTCATGTTCCTGACCCTGATTCCATCTTACAAGCCACAAATCTGCAGGATGAGACCAGTCACCAAAACTGTTCAGATATGGACAGAGGTAGCCACCTCAGTGCTGCAGGACTGCTTTGACACCACAGAATGGGACTTGTTTGCACAAGGTGCAGACTTAGAGGAACAATAAAAGTATTTCCCAGCCAAAAGCTGTAGATGAACAACCATGAAGGGCTCTTCTGAGAGAATGAGAGATGGCTTTCAGGTCATGGGATGCACCAGCTTTCAAATCAAAATGAGGGAACCTCAAGAGAGTCATCAGAAAGGCCAAGCACAAATACAAACACCACTTTGAGAAACACATTGTGGACAACAGCTCCTGGAGTATGTGGAAGGGAATCCAAATACTGATGGACTGTAAGATCAACACTCTGTTGCTCCTTACACCACTCCACCAGCAGATGAGCAATCACTGGTCTTACAGCACCATCAGGTAAGATCTACCCTTCAGAAGGTCAGTGCTAACTAAAGTCTTGTGCTGTGCAGCTGGCAGGTGTGTTCACCTACATATTAAATCTTTCACTACAAGCAGTTGTTCCAACATCCTTCAAATTTTCCACCATTATCCTAGTGCCCAAGAAGTCTGCAGTGAAGTGCTTGAAGAAATACTGCCCAGTTACCGGCCACTCATAATGAGAGACTATTGCTCTCACACATCAGATCCATTATCAAGAGACTGGTGCTCTCACACATCAGAACCATTATCCCACACAAACTGACAAACAGACTGAGCAAACTGAGCAACCTAGGACACTTCTCTCTGCTCTTGGATGTTGGACTCTCACAAACATACCACAGACTGTCAGGATTGGTAAATATATCTCATCCACCCTTATCCTGAACACAGGTTCTCTACAGAGAAGAGCTGAATGCTCTTCACCCTTCTGACTCACGACTGCACCCCCATACACCCATCAAACACAATTGTGAAATTTGCTGATGACCCCCCAGTTGTTGGACTAATCTTAGATGATGATGAATCAGCCTACAGGATGGCACATCTTGCTGAGTCAACAACAATCAACAACATTCATTCGTTTATTCATTTTCTGTAACCGCTTAATCCTTACTAGGGTCGCGGGCACCCGGAGCCTATCCTGGGGCAAGGCAGGGATGCAGGGCGCACATACACACCATTCACACACACATTCACACCTAAGGTCAATTTAGAATCACCGATTCACCTGACACTCATGTCTTTGGACTGTGGTAAAAACTTGAGACCAATCAAAAACAATTTGGTCCTAAACATCATCAAGACAAAGGAGATCAGTGTAGACTTCAGGAGAACAAAAAAATCTATGTGGTGAAGGCTGCTCAGTGAGTCATTGGGACAGACCTCCCAAACATGAACACCATCTATTCTAGCCAACTCATGAAAAAGGTTAGCATCATCATAGATACAGCACACCCAGGCCATCATCTGCTTGACCCACTACCATCTGGAAAGAGGTTCAGGGCAATCAGATCATGAACAAACAGAATAAGAAACAGCTTTTTCCACAGAGCAATGGTCTCCACCAACCCTCTCCAAACCCAGCACTCTACAACTATAACACAAACATAAACATAAAACACAGACTTGTACCCATGTGGATACACACAGACATGCTCTACATAAACACCTACCACACATGGAGGTTATTCTCAGGCAATGCACCTCACCACTTTTAATACTGTCTAAAATTGTACATAATGCCACTTTTGTATAGCAACTGAACATATGCTGCTCTTTCCATTACCTGCACTTTCTCATTTACCTTCCCTACTGTTTTATTGTTTATTTTATTTCTCTATTTTATTGTTTACTTTTATTTCTCAGTTTGCCAGAATTCTGTTTTAGGAAAGTATAATGACAATAAACTCTCTTACTCTTTCTTATTTTTTAGTCTTGTGTTTTAGTCTTGTGACCCTATTACTTCCAGTAAAAAGACTTTGCAAAGTATTCACTGTGTATTGGTACTGGCATACCAAGCATTCTTTTGTTATTTGTTTTTAGTTTTCTGGAATTTCTGCCTGATGATTTGGATCATCTGTTTTAATTTGTCATATAGTTTTACATTTGCTGCAGTTAAAAATTATGATTTTGCCAGTAGTTTTTTTGGATTTGTTTGCCTCACTCACAATCTTTTCGATATTCAAACATTGCCCACTTTGTGATAACGATCTCTAATTTGCCTTATTCATATAACCTGCTTTGTTCAGAACTCCACACGGGTCCATCTGCGTGGTGAGAGTACTTCACCATGAACATGGACCCAGCAGAACTCAGGGAGATGCCAAGGAGCAGAACACACCAGAGCTATAGTAAATGTCCAGCAAACAGATACTGACACTCAACCCACTGGAGCCGAGGCTAAGCTCGTGCCAGCATCGGCTACCTTGAGCAGACTCGTCCTCGGATTACCAGAGGCCTTCGGAGGAAATCCCAGGTAAAGATGGGTCTTTCTTATGCAGTGCTCCCTTCAATGCTCCCTCCTTGGAACACAACCAAGTTCTTGACGGAGTTGCACAAAGTTCAATTTGTAATGTTACTTTTAACCAGGAGAACCTGCATTGTGGATGGTGTGAAGCTCCATGCTCGAATGTCAGGATTCTTTCATATCCATGTTTCATCAGGTCTTTGATCATCTGCTGTTTGGAAAAAGCATCGGGGCCAGCTCTCTGATTTACATCAAGGTTCTTGCTCCCACAGACTTTGTGCTTGAGATTCACACAATACCTGCAGACAGTGGTTGGAGTGATGTGGCGTTGCTCACCATTGTCTGACACAGTCTCACCGAGATCTCCAAACAAGCTGCCGTGCCACGAGCAGTTCATCCAAACAGCCATCGTTGTGGATCAACTTCTGCAAAAATTACCCTGGAACCCTGCCAATAAGCCATTCCATCTGCTGGCTGCAGCGTCATTGCTTCCCAACCCTCTGTCAGAGCAGGGGGCCGATGTAGTTGGGTAGAGCTCCCTGTCTTCCCCAGCTTGTTTGTGCCTCTACTGTGGTGAGCCATGTCATCTTGTGATTACCTGTCCCTTACATCCTCACAATAAAGAAAACTTACGTGTTATGTGTGCTTATGTGTTCCAGCGTTAATATATTCAGGAGCAGCTGGTAATTTTATAGATACACACCTGGCTAAGCAACTCGGCAACCTGTCAACCCCATTAAAAACCTCTGTACCAGTGCAAGGAATAGATGCTCAGCCTTTGGAATCTGGTCGCATCACCCATCACACCCAACCATTAAACATGTGGGTGGGAGTACTACACTGTGAAACTCTTGTTTTTTTTATTTTGATTCATCCCAAGACCCCATAGTCTTAGGTCACCTCTGGTTTGTTGCTCATGACCCTCATATCTCCTTTGCAGAATAGAAACTAAAGGCCTGAAACCCCAAATGTTTAAGTCAGTGCATGAACCTGCCTGCTGCCAAAGCAGAAAGCACCCTGTTAATACACCAGCTCAAATACCACCTGAGTATTAAGGCCATGAACAACTACATAGAAGAAGCACAAGACAGGAGGTCTTCACCCCTGTATAGATTACCATGCTCTAAACAAGGTTACCGTGTCCGCCAAATTCTACACCACCTCAGAGAAAACAAGCTCTATGAGTTTTTTGTGGGATTCGAACCCTGCCCACTTTGTTATAACAATCTCTGCTTGTGCCTCATTCATATAAACTGCTTTGTTTAGACCTTGCATTTGAGTCCATCTGTGTGAAAGTTACCCTATTCAAATCTGCACCAGAATTAACTTCTTTTGAATCATTTTCTAATTAATCATGAATAAATCACTAGGATTTGGTGTCTTGGTGAAAAGAATCCTTAAATCTATACACAGAAGTGAGACCCCATGAGCAGGATTAAGAGAGCCTGGCCGAGATTTAGATCAATTGTGTACCTTCCTGTCTATCTATCCTTACCTGTTTTAGGCTCCCTTGGGCAGTCCCCAAGCGCCCCAGTGCCCAGCCAGGCACCATCAGGAAGGAGGAGAGACCCAGTAGATGGCCCAGTGCATGCGCCCAACTTGGATACTCGTACCAGAGGTTGTACCTCAACGACTTATAACCTACCAGATAATATATGAATGTAACCTTGGAGTGGAAAAAGAGAGATGAGAAAAGGGAAACAAATAAAAAGAGCCTGAGTAAAGCTCCTAGTACTTAATGCCATGTTTATAGAAAAACAATGGAAGCTCTGAACTGCAAGCTGTAACTACACTATATGATATGTGGATGTTTCAACAAATGGTCTTATTGGAGGTGGGCAACTTTGCAACTCTCAGTGGAAGCCCAAGAGATTCCACCCTTTTGTAATGATTTTCCTGCTGAAAGTTTAGTCGTTGTGTTAGAGACACAGAACTCATTATTTTTCTACTATCTCCTCATTTTCATTGTTAACAAGGGACATATTCTGTTTCCCACCCAGTAGTAAGTAGGGGTGGGAGTCCTGAATGGATGTGAATTCAGAAATGGGCCTTATGTGGAGATGCCACAGTGACACACTTTGAGATTCAGAATATGGACCCATTGAGGGTCACCCACAATTGACACTTTTGGGCTTGTGGTGCGTGTCCTCTGCGCCTGGTGTGACTATGTCTTCCCACCCCCACCAACCTTTCATTGCTCCCATGTTGAAAGTTTTTGGAAGCTGACAAGACTTCAAAGAAGAAGGATGAGATTTTTGAGAGTTTTTGTGTGTGTGTGTGTGTGTGTGTGTGTGTGTGTGTAGCTGGTTGGAGATATAAACCATGGAGCATGGAACTGATTATCTTTCTCATGAGCGCTAAAGAAGGTCCGCAGAGTCTAACTAGTTCTGCCTAGAAATTTAAATACTGATCTTTGTCCCGTTAAAGACTAAATATAAGGGGACAGAATCAATCCCCTCCAGCATGTGTCTTGAAGTCTAAGGTCAAAGGCCTAATACTACCAGAGACAGCGTGAAGTTAAACTCTAAACCCATTACTGAATTACTTATGCAGTATTACATATTAATTACCTAATACATAGTAATTGCCTTTTATCAGATAACTATTTTAGTCCTGCGAAAACTAGTTTGCCAGATGTGAAACAGCTTTCAATTTATAAATCACATTAGTGGGCCAACAATGTTCCTCACTGTGCATACAACCTTTTCTAGTGCTGTTTAATAAAGCACTGGTTGTTTTAATTGTCTTAAAGTGATTATGGGCATTTTCAGGCATTATGCTTATTATAACCATTACATAACTTGTCAAAACATATTTGTCTCATTTCAATAATGAAATCTCTTCATCTATTTTAATTTATTTTCTTCATAGTGAGGAACGACTAAGGGAATTTGGCCTGTATGTCACCTCATATTTAAATCCCATCGAAACAAGACGTTTTACCTGTTTCTGAAATACAGGAGGATTAAATGCATAGTAAATATAAATGGCCTTTGCTTTAGTAAAGCTTGCATCAAAAAAAAAAATAAAACCAGATTTAATTTTAAGTGCGACATCGTGAAAAAAACACTGGAAAGTAACAAAATCAAAATAAAAAGTTACTGGCAACATAGAGATGTTGTTTTGGCACATTATGTTTTTAAGCGAATTGCAGTTCAGAGCTTCTGTAAAGAAAAAAAAGAAAACAAAAAGACAAGCTAGAGTCTAAACTAGAGGCTCACCAGGGAGACTAGTGGTGTGAGGTACTTCCAGCACAGCCTAAAGATCACGTTAGGATGTGACCCTGTCATGTCTTCAATGACTTCACACAGTCGTTCAGCCCCTAACGAGGAGAGGCAGGATGAAAAAGTATAAGGATATAACTGTGTCTCTAATGTGACTTAATAGTTAAATAGTTACTCCAAAACCTATGTACTGCAAAAGGTGATATCTTGGCAAAATTATCCAAATTATTTAAACAGTTTTATATAGTGAAATGATCATATTCTATTGGAACTTGCTTGTTGCAAGCTCTGTAGTGAGCAAGTTAAGCAAAATTATCTGCGTTATGTCTTAAAACATTAAAATTCATCCAATATAATTATTTTTTTTTTCTTGAAAATGTATTATAATTAAAATAAAATGTCTAGAAATATGTTGAACAGTCTTATAATATTCTTAGAATAATCTCACAATGAGAAATCAGAGCTGCTTATCCTAACCAGGGTTGTGAGGGATGCTGGAGGCTAGTGGTCAGAGAAGGCAGAGAAACACCCTGGACAGGTCACCAGTCCATCACAGGTCAGACACACACACACACACACACACACACACTTACACACTCACACCTAGGGGATATTTAGCATCTTTGGACTGTGGGACGAAACTGGAGTACCCGGGAAAAAACAGTCACCAGTCCATCAGAAGACACACACACTCACACCTGGGGACAATTTAGCATCTCCAATTCACCTGACATGCATGTCTTTGGACTGTCAGAGGAAACTGAAGCTTTGGGTGAAAACCTATGCGGACACAGGCAGAACATGCAAACTTCACACAGAGAGATATCTGGGCATCCCATCCGGGAATCAAACCCAGGTCCTTCATGCTAGACCTCCTAATATTAGATTTATTAACTAAATCTGTCAAGATAGAATTGTATTTAGTATGTTTCTGGGTCTATCCCACTGTGTGGAGAGAGTGTTTGTGCATGGATTGTCTAGAGCTGGTGTGTAACTCACCGAAAATCCAACCAGTGGCTAGAGACTCAAATACAGAGAGGAAAAAGAGGATGCCGCCGCTACAGGCGTAGTAGTCAAACAGCTGAAACCAGTACATTCCTGCCTGCAGGACACAACAGGCCATCACAAATGGACAGTTTAGCCTGGTTCCAAACACTTAAAATTTCATGAAAGTAAAGATCTCCCCTAAACTGTCTTTCTTTGTCTGACCTCTGTGACCATGATGAGTTGGCTGAAGAAGCAGAAGATGCAGATGAAAAGGAGGAAGAGTTCTCTGCGTCCAGGCCTGCGCAACACTCGGGGGAACAGGTCCATCACTGATGTAATGACTCCTTCCACAGCAATAAACTAGCAACAAGCACAGCACAAGTACCGGATTACGGGTGTGGGAATCTGCACTGGGTTATGGGTGTAAGTCCAACTGTATGTGTCTATTCACCTGTGTGTCCACACACAGCAGCATCAGCATGATGAAGAAGCACACGGCCCACAGCTGAGGCAGAGGAATCATAGCCAGAGCCTGTGGATAAACGATGAAGGCTAGTCCAGGTCCTGGGAGAGACAAAATGTGCTTCTTAGTATTATTAGTAATATTTAGCCTCTTTCTTTGAAAGAAATAATTTGAAAGTACCAGCTGTCCTTTACAGTGTGTCACAATTTCATGGTGAAAGCACCACAAGAAATGGGCCAAAATTACTTAATTTAAAAAAAATACTTTCACTTACATTATATGTTCTGGAGTTTTTTTTTATCACCATTTTGGAAATATGAGGTTTTGTTCTGACAACAATGATATGCTGCAGTACCTGACTCTGCCACCTCCTGTATGGGTTTGCCAAGTTCTTGAGCCATGAAGCCCAAAACTGAGAACACAGCAAAACCTGCCACCATGCTGGTACCACTGTTCAGGAGGCACAGCATGAAGCAATCCCTAAAGAGACACACACACACACACACACACACACACACACACACACACACACACACACACACACAACATGTTTTTCCTTTTTTTTCCCTCTCTTTCCAATAGCACATCCACACTACACTTTCTAAGTTTTCTTGCTTTTTTCCTTGTATTTACAATTCTTACCAAATATCCATAGTAGGAATTACCTGTAGCAGTTGTTGTTGTATGTATTATAGCTGCCCAACACAGTCAGTGCACCCACACATGTGCTGTAGGAGAAGAATACCTGAGTTCCGGCCTCTATCCACACCTACACAAACACCATAGAGGTAGATTTTATGTGTGTGAGTTCTCTGAATGCACCAGCCTGTTATATGTCATGAAAGTTCAGAAAAAAAAAATCCTTCTCTAACACTTTCTAATCTCTTAGATGCCTCCATCCAAGTACAGATATAACAAGGTTCCTCTGAAGCAGTTCCTCTGTTGGAATCATGGTATTTGGGCTGGTGCCTTGAAGATGAGCCGAGTGAGGATAGCAAAGTCATCACAGGTACAAGAGTGGAATTCGCACTGACTGAAACACAGGGCTATTGTTAGTGTTGACCAATATTTATTCTTCTTTATTATTGTATCAGGGAACAGATCAAATCAATGGAGGAGTTCAGAACTAGAGGAGAATAGATAAGAGGCTAACCCAAGAAGATGTTGATGCTTAGAAGTGTAGAATGTATGTTGTATGAGTAGGGACATAAGAGATGCATTTGTAAGGTCAGCCGAAATAGAAAGTTATCTATGAAAGTAATCAAAGACACCAGTTTTTGCAGTCCAACATCACAATGCACTCATCCATGCTAAACTTTCCATGCTAAAGGTATGTGAGCAGAAGCAAATATTAAAGAAGATATGGACAGGACAAAAACCTGGTAGTTTTGCATCCAGAGCCAAAAATACAGGACAGACAAGACGAAGTACTACCTGTGGACCCTCATGAGGGCTGATCTTTGTAGAAATGTCAAAACGAAACCTCTGCTGGACTGCCCAGTTGTCATCTTCAGAAGATATACAAAATACTATATTCTAAAAGCAATCTTTTTGAGACTGTGATGTCATAACAGTTGGAGAGGCATCTTACCTACTTTCCCAGTCCTACATATACTGAATATGAAACAACATTGTGTTAAATTTGATAAATGCAAAACAGAAGCATTTTCACTAGAGGTCCCAGATGTTTGGCCCCCACTGTATGTATATAATGCAGAGCACACTGCGTGGACTTTTAGTTGTTGTGGCTACCCTCGCTAAACCCTCAGCCACAGTCAACATTCTTGGTGGCAAAGAGAAAATCATTATGTGTGTTTATAGATCTGAATTACTTAAATTAAGCAGTATTTTTACCTGCAGATATCAACAAGATCTGGCTTCTCATAGTGAAAGCGTAGAGCTTTTGCATTAAACACTGCAGGGACTTTTTGCCCTGCATGTTCTCTAGTGCATTTGCATATCTCATTAAACCCCACCTGAGCCGAGTCCAACCAATCTCTCGATGCACTAGAGATTGTGGGGAAATGCCCTTAAGTTATATAGTGGCATGTGAGAAAATGTGAGGAGAGTGCTTTACTTTATTTATTTAGACTGTCTTCTAATGTAAGATTATCAGAAATTAACCAATGAGGAATGAAGGACGTAGAAAATGCACATCTGAATTTATCATAAACTTCAAATTTTGTGTAGATCTGTTGACTTTCCTGTGCAGTTTGCCTGGCCCAGTCAACCTCCTCCAAGCCAATAAAAATGTGTTCAATTTCAGCTTTCCCTTCATTTCTTAACTTCATCTCAACACTGTGATACTACTTCTGTAGAATTTAATCCTGTACTATGTACACTTTTGTAGGCCACAGAGGTGTTTGTATGTGAACTCCATCTGTGGGTGCAGAGGTGCAGCACCTGTGGATCTAACAGTCGCTCAAGGTCAGGATAGACATAGAACACGATTCCCTGTAGAGCTCCAGGCAGAGTCAGTCCTCAAATCAGCAGCACAAGCAACATCACGTAGGGGAACAAGGCCGTGAAATAAACCACCTGAGAAATGTAGAAAGGATACATGTGATTTAGGACTGAATAGCCGTAGTGCAACACAACTGGAAAATTTTGAATGGAGAAGGTTGACAAGGTCATGATCACACATTCTCTCTCTGTCTCTCTCTCTCTCTGTCCCTCTCTGTCTCTCTCTCTGTCCTTCTCTCTGTCTCTCTCTCTCTGTTTTTCTCTCTGTCTCTCTCTCTCTCTGTCTCTCTCTCTGTTTTTCTCTCTGTCTCTCTCTCTGTGTGTCTCTCTCTCTCTCCCTGTCCCTCTCTGTCTCTCTTTCTCTCTGTCCCTTTCTGTCTCTCTCTCTGTGTGTCTCTCTCTCTCTGTCTCTCTCTCTCTCTCTCTCTGTTTTTCTCTCTCTCTCTCTCTCTCTCTCTCTCTCTGTCTCTCTCTCTCTCTGTCTGTCTCTGTCTCTCTCTCTCTGTCTCTCTCTGTCTCTCTCTATGTCTCTCTCTCTCTCTGTCCCTCACTGTCTCTCTCTGTCTCTCTCTCTGTCTCTCTCTATGTCTCTCTCTATGTCTCTCTCTCTCTCTGTCCCTCACTGTCTCTCTCTGTCTCTCTCTCTGTCTCTCTCTCTCTCTGTCCCTCTTTCTCTCTCTCTCTCTCTCTCTCTCTCTCTCTCTCTCTCTCTCTCTGTCTCTCTGCCTCTCTCTCACACACACACTTCCAACTTTATGTACCTTGCCAGACGATTTGATTCCTTTCCAGATGCAAAAATAGCAAATGATCCACACTGCGATCAGACACAAAAGAATTTCCCAATGAACCTTGCCCACATCATCAATGCCAGTAGAGACAGACAGCACTCTACGCCTGTACAGTGAGAGAACAATAATAGTATGAATGACGAACGGTTTAAACCTAAATCTGAGGTACTTGAGTAGCACAACTTTCTGAAGGTTCACACTGTCATCAGGAGATTATGAGTTTTGTCTCAGTGCCATATTCCGACATGGTCAGGAGTCTAAGGTAGCAAAATTGGCTGCGTTGTCTCTGGGTAGGAATGATTCCCCATTTTCCCACTGTCCCCATTACCCAACAAAAATGCTGACTAACAGAAGTTTCTGTTGGGTCATGTTGGGCAGTAAACATTCTCCTTTGTCTTATGTGAGCAGCAGCTGACTTAAAGTAAGCACCCTCAGCCTCCCAGCTTGGTAGCATCAAGTGACAAATGCAGACCTAGATGGCAAGTGAAACTGGAATTGACTAAATCGAGTAGAAGACTGAGCTGAAACGTTTCCAGACGTGCTCCATGTTGAATACTAAAGAAATACCTTTCCATGTACATATACTTAACCACATGTCTGCTCCACTTACTCCCAGAACTCAGTGGCAGCTGATGTTGAGTTGGTTTGTCCTGTCCTGTTGAGTGTTAGGTGTTTTCCAATAACATTACAGTCATCTAAAGAGAAGATAAATCTACACTTAATTCATGATTTGAAAACAACAGCTGACCTCCAGGTTGTATGGAGGTCATAATAGAAAAGTTTAAAACTGCATGGAAAAATACTTGCATTACATTCATTACATTACAAGGTACTATTTTGGATAAATGAGGTTTGGTTCAGACAGCAATGAGGTAGTTAAAATATTCTTCATATAAAATGACAATTCATGATTAAGCAACATCCAGAATAATGCTTTCTTATCAAAGAGGGTCATACAATTATTTTTTGCTAGTCAATTAATCACTCAAATTAAGTCAAGTTGTCTGTTAGTCATCATTAATAGTCAGTGTTTAGAACAGCACTGCAGAAGAGCTCTTTATTGCATTTCAAGCCTCAGGCACCTTGTCCCCATAAAAATAAAGAATGCCTGATGTAAATGGCATGCTAAAATCATCATAGCTCTCCAAATATCACCTCAGAATTTAGTTGGCTGAACCATGCACTTTATATAACAACTATTATCCTTATTTTAGTAAGGTCTCTGATTTGAATGGACTTCATACCTGTGTTCCAGGTGTTTCTGCAACTCGCCCAAGGCAGCTGAGGGCTGAAAGAGAAGACTAGGTAGAACAGCGCCCAGGCCAGGATCATCATGTGAATCCTGCCGTACACCTGAAGTGTCAGACCTGCATAGCCCACACCTGATTGAGGAATTACATGGAAGTCAAATGTATTATTATTAGGAGTATTTACTGTTTTAACATTATCACAACAAATCCTTGACCTTGAGAAGTGAGTGCTATTCTTGTTTTCATTGATCTCATACCTTTAATTTTTTTTTTTTCATGCTCTATTTGTATTAAAGGTTAATGATGAGGTTTATGGTGAGGCCACTAATGAGAATGTTTTTTACACACTGTGTATCCACCAACTGCTAATCTTTTAAAGAGGACTGATCTGAAGGAGAAGGAGAAGCTACAGAGTATAAAGCAGCTGCTCTGTTCTTGCTTCAGTTCATGTCCTTGCTTCACGCTGTATTGAAGTAGTCCCACTGCCAGGCTCAGTCACTGCGATGGCTCCAGACCCTGCTGTACACTGAGTCTTGCCTCAGATCATCCTGTGTGCCCTCCCTAGTGGTTCCTCACTGTGATCTGAGGTTGTGTGCTTTGGAGGTATGTGTTAGGCAGATGCATTAAGAGATGCCATTAATAAAGGGAATCCTAGACATGCATTTGCCTTCTGCTTATCATTTCCTAGTGAAAGTTTCACTGGGCTACTGCAGGTGGCCTTGACAGCAGATGACCAAAAATGAAATGCTGTATATATCTTACTTAATCTGACTGGATTTCATTACAATGCATATATATTTTTACTTATTCTGTAAGACCTGATTCAGTTGGGTTTGAGAACCTGCATGGTAGGGCTACAGGGCTCTTACCCTGAAGAGTCATACACCAAGTTTATTACGTATATATACCTTGTACTAACACGTATTGCCCATGTTTTCAAGTATACCCATCAGCCAGATTGCACTCTGTAGCTTTACCACTGCTGCCCAGAGTCCATCAATTTGTTGCTGGTCAATTTATCAATTTTTAAGGGGAGAGGATGACAAGTGATCACCCCTTGATTTTAATATTCCAAAAACATCCCCGCAGCTACACTCACAAGCAAATTTACCTTACATGGCCATAAATCAGTAGAAAGGGTGATCAGTGTTAACTGGGATGGCTGGCCATTCTCAGGACAGCTGAATCATTAAGAGAGTATATATGTCATATCTGTGAGATCAGTATTGGTACATGTGCGCTGAGGTTATGCAAATGGGTTGAGAAGAGTCCACCCAAGAAAAATATAGTTCTAGGTACAAGGGAGGTAACTAGACACTCAGTGTACAGTCTTACCCACCCAGACACTGCATTCTTGTGTGCTTCCAGCAGATTAACTAACATGTTTTCCCTCCATTTTCCCATCCCACCTCTGTTTGTATGTAAAAAGCGTGCCTGTATCCTTCGGCCATGTAAGGTAAATTTGCTTGTGAGTGTAGCTGCGGGGATGTTTTTGGAATATTAAAATCAAGTAGTGATCCCTTGTCATCCTCTCCCCTTAAAAATTGAACTGAAAAACTAAATATGTGTTTTCTTTCCCCAAACACTTTACATAATAATGATTACAAATCTCAAACAAAGAATTCATGCAAAAACATGGGGATGTATGACTTTGATGCCTTCAAATACATACAATATTGTCCTGTTCTCACTTTGCATGTTTGCTGTTTGAGAATTTGAAGGTTCTTAAGTCATTCTATGGTGTATAATGTGACCCAGTATAAAGCATAATATTTCAACTTGCAAAAAACTGATTTTTTTTTCTACATTTACATTTTGATAGAAACACTCATCAAGAGACTCTCATTTAATGTTTTGCATCTTTATTGATAAACAATTAACAGGTGTAACAGGTGTCACTCACCTTGTGCCACTGGGCAGACGTGATGCCAGCATGTAACAGCCCCCTGCTGTGTGTACTGTCCCATAGCCGTCTCCAGAAGAAACAAGGGAATTCCACATGTCACCACAAACACCACATAGGGCACCAGGAACACTCCTGGGAACAAACCAGTGACACGACAAACTCTACATCAGTATATTTTTCTGAAGGCTGATATAAATCAATCACAATGCAAGCATTTTAAATTAATTAAGAAGACCACCATGGCACCACCTTCAAGAGATTATTCTTACCCCCTCCGTTCTTGTAGCAGAGGTAAGGGAACCTCCAAAGATTGCCAATGCCCACTACATGTCCAGCCACAGCAAGCAGGAACTCAGTTTTACTATTCCAGTGACCCCTCTCCTGTATTTTCCCTTCCATCGCTTGATGCAAAGTTTCTGCCGCTCTGCTTGACAGTCCCCTGGTTTTGTTCTGCTCCACCTAATCTTGCAGTCTACACCTCCTTCCTTCTCCAGTTCTCTAAGAACCAACTGTCTGTATTGAATGTGCATCAGTCTCTTTTTCGCACATCCCGTACTCCCATCAAACTTATGTTTTATATATCATGTGAAGCCTAATATGTTTAATAATTTACTGCAAGTCAAAAAGAAATGCTGCAATGGAAATTTGAAAAAAAAAAAAAAGTAGTCTCATTGTTTTCAAGTATTCATAAGTCATAATAATTCTAAGAGCTTATTGTCATTTCGCAGTCATGTGCTTAGGACTGCCATCTTTAAAATGTCTGATGTAAAAAGATAATTAATTTTTCACTTTAATCTTTTGTCTGATACCCAGTGGCAGTGATGCTTTGAGCAAGGTACCGTCCCCACACACTGCTCCCCGGGTGCTGCGTTGCCAGCTGCCCGCTGCTTCACTTGGTGAATGGGTTAAAAGAAGAGGACAGATTTCACACTGTGTGCTGTGGTGTGTTAATGCATGACAAATGGCCACTTTACACATACACAAAGCAATGGCACAATCTTTTGTAGTCGAACAAGCTAGCAGTTCGACAACATAACTTAGAGTATACTTTTTGTATCTGAAATATTCCTACACAAGACACTACAGTCAAACGAGCTCGTCTAGACGAAACACACTTGTGCTGGAATCTCTCAAACAAACTCCTCTGTCAGCTTTTGACTTTATAAACTTTATTGACCATTTTTCACTCTCTTGCTCTCGTTTTCAGACGGGATGTCATACTGGTACTATACAGTCCCACCCAACTCAAATAATTTATCTCTAGGTTGGCATAACAACAGAATATTTCTTTTGCAGCATTTTAATTGATAAAGAAGAGCACCAGAACCAATCTTCAAGAGACTTCCTTTATTTCACAAAAACATCTCAAGGACTCAAGAATTAAACAGTCTGAGTAACACATTTAATTTAACACATTGAATTTATA
>JBBPCZ010159748.1:0-12433 GCA_037974445.1 Brycinus macrolepidotus | reverse complement strand
AACCTCACCGAAACACCACTCAACCACAATGATACACCACCCAACCTCAATCAAACAACACTCAGCCTAACCCAAACTCCACCCAACCTCACCGAAACACCACCCAACCTCAATCAAACAACACTCAGCCTAACCCAAACTCCACCCAACCTCACCGAAACACCACTCAACCACAATGATACACCACCCAACCTCAATCAAACAACACTCAGCCTAACCCAAACACCATCCAACCTCATCAAAACACCACCCAACCTCACCAAAACGCCACTCAGCCTCACTGAAACACTACTAAACCTCACCAAAACACCACTCAACCTCAATGATACAGCACCCAACCTCGCCGAAACACTGCTCAATCTCACCGAAACACCACTCAACCTCACCAAAACACCACCCAGCCTTACCAAAACAAAAGTGCAGCTTTAATTCAGGTTTGTCTAAAATAGTCTAAAAACAAACAAGCAAATGAATAATTAGATAGACATACAGATATATAATTAGGTAGGGAGGTAAACATTAGAGAAATAGAGATCGATAGATAGATAGATAGATAGATAGATAGATAGATAGATAAATAAATAGATAGATAGATAAACAAGTAAACAAATATTAGATATAGATATACAAACAAACCAATTACTAATTAGCTAGAAAGATGGCATGAGATATTGATTAGAGTGTGTGTATATATGAGTGTATGTGTGTATGTATGATCTGTAGTCCACACCCAGCGGTTCTGTTTCTGTTGGCCTCCTCTGTGTAATATAGAGCTCAATACTGCAGGTCTGAACTCAGACACATCCTTCAGTTGTGTGTGTGTGTGTGTGTGTGTGTGTGCGTGTGTGTGTGAGAGAGAGAGAGAGAGAGAGAGAGAGAAAGAGAAAGAGATACCATCGCAGTGTGACGTGTCCTGTGGGTGCTCACGACCCAAAACTGCATTAATTAGGGCAGGAGAGATGTTTGTAGAGGAGCAGAGGAGGATGTGATGGATTTTGGGTGGATCTGTAGAGGACTAAGAGACCCTGAGACAGTTCTTTATTGTTTTCTTAAAGAACAAAGGGGAACAGGACAAAAATGTCTGGTTCAAAACTTTAAAATATTTTTTTCTAGTCTGATCCTTCAATCAGCATCTGCATTCTAGAGAAACTCACTCTGCATTTCACACCAGACATAACAGACCCCCCAGAACCCCCATCTATTGTGTATGTGTATATATATATAAAGGTGCAACAGCTGCCTGGTAGCACTGAAGTTCAGTTCATTTTTACAGCTTCACAGTAAGTCATACTATGTCCTAAACCATGTCCACAAGTCTGATCCACCTTAATGAAGAAGTTCAGCTCGTTTTCACAGCTCACAGTAAGTCATACTGTGTCTTTAATCTCGTCCGCAAGTCTGATCCACCTTAATGAAGGACTGAATGTGGTGCCAATGGGTCCAGAGAACTTTTGGAGTGGCGTTTCCAGTAAAAGATTTGGGTGACTATTGACTTCTAGTATTAGTGATGTTGGCCTTATAGTTTCAGTTCTAAACTAAGGAAACTGATCAACCACATCTGAGATGAGCGGACTGTGTACATTTGATATCTTGATGAACCTTTCCTTTAATCTGAACTATTTCTACCTGCTTTTATCACTGAAAAGTTCAAATAAAAAACTCCTTGTGCAACATTCCATCGTATTTACAACTTTTATTTCTGTCTGAATGGTCAGCGGCTGTTTGCTATGTGAGTGAGTGTGTGTGTGTGTGAGTGTGTGTGTGTTTGTGAGAGCAGGCGGGACGCTTCACTCGACACTCTGACCCGTCTATCAGCACACACACGGTCAGTGGCGCCAAGGCCCTGACCCACACAGACACAACTATCCTCCATCAGGACACACACACACAGAGTCTCACTCACATGCACACTCATACATGCAGAAAGGCTCATACACTCTGACACACACACACTATAACAGTGCTCTGCTGGAGTCATTGCTCATCTGCAGCGAAACTTCAGACAATAAAATGTTGCGAAAAGGCAGTCGATCAGTCAAAACTTGTCTCAAACCGTGTGGAGACACACTGTTATCTGTAAACATGGACTGAGGCTACATTAGCATGGCTAAAATACCTTAAAACCTGTATTTTATCCACACAGCGAGTCGTACAGTGTCAAAAACCACGTAAGTGAGTCTTTTAGGGATTACTGAACACAGGGTGTGATGACTGATGCAGTTACAGCGCAAAAAAAAAAATCACTGTAACAGGGCTCTCAAGGTTTGAAGACAGGCAAGAGCGAGATTTTGGGATGTCTGTGGCCGATGCGGGATGCGTGGGGGGGGGGGGAGGGTTAGTGACGACCGTACAGGGATGCCGTGCGTAAGGCATAATTAAACGATTGTGTTTGGCCCGACGCAATGGGCAGATAGATGACAAATTTTCAGTGTGAGAAATCGGAGGTATGGCGTGAGAGCGTGAGAAGACAGCCAAATGCGTGTGTCTCACGCTCATTGCGTGAGACTTGAGAGCCCTGCTGTAAAAAAAAAAAAAGTAAAATAAGAACAACACAAAATTATCTGCCAATACAGTGAGAAATTTCACTTGTTAAGCTTTCTTAAAACAAGAAACAATTTCTAAGAATTAGAT
Organism: Brycinus macrolepidotus; assembly: GCA_037974445.1. Taxonomy (NCBI): domain Eukaryota; kingdom Metazoa; phylum Chordata; class Actinopteri; order Characiformes; family Alestidae; genus Brycinus; species Brycinus macrolepidotus. Next base: position 9,802 of record JBBPCZ010159748.1, on the reverse strand, counting down.
TATTTATTTTTCATACTCAAGTCAGTTGTTCTAAAAACAAAAACAAAAAAAAAACAATATCTGATATTTCTTTTTAAGATGTTCTGGCTTGTTAAGATTTTATGTTTTGCAGTGTAGCGCTACGCTAACTGGTGGGGGAGAAGCTTCGATTGCTAGTTAGCTACATTAGCCTTGCAGCTCCTGCGCTAAAACTGAAAAACAAACTTCTGATGCCAGATATGTCTTGGCTAATAGACAACAATTGGTGTGTGTGTGTGTGTGTGTGTGTGTGTGTGTGTGTGTGTTAAGGGGGGGTCGGGGGATGGGTAAAGTATGTCTTTAATAGCATCAGGGCCTCCTTTCATATGTGTTAAACACATAAACATATCCAGAGCTCATTCATTCATTCATTCATTCTCTCTCTCTCTCGCTCTCCATTCTCTTTCTCCTTTTCTCTTCATTCTTTCTCTTTTCATTCTCTCTCGCTTTCTCTCTTCACGCTCTTTCTCCTTTTCTCTTCATTCTCTCTCTCTCTCTCTCACTTCACTGTCTCTCTCGCGCTCTCTTCATTCTCTTTCTCTGCATTGTTTCTCTCTCTCTCTCTTTATTCTTTCTCCCTCTCTCTCTCTCTTCATTGGCTCTCTCGCTCTCTCTTCATTCTCTCTCTCTGCATTGTCTCTCTCTCTCTCTCTCTCTGTAGTCGGGTGTGTCCCTGATTGGAGCTGTACCTATTAAGAAAGTGGGCTTTTTAGATAATACTCTCTCTCACTCTCTCTCTCACTCTCTCTCTCTCTCTCTCACTCTCTCTCACTCACACACACACACACACACATTCAGCACCACCTGGAGACTCCTCTTATCTCCTTTGCTGCTCTTAACAGCCCTGATAGGCAAATTTGATGAGCCAAATGGTGCCGATATGCATATTAACGCTCATAAACATCAGAGGAGGAGCAGCTGTTTGTTTCTTTATCTCTGATCAGCAAAACTCCAGCTGTGTGCGGCTCCACAAACCATCAGGGGCCCTTTCTCCAACTCAGTACAGACTATATAAATAAAACAATTAATCTACCGTCATTACTGTCATCTTTCTGTCCTATTAAAATATCTCATTTACTTACATTGACACTTATATAAAACAAAAGGTAATCAGGTAAAGGGTGGGTTTTCTTTCGGAAAAACAATAACTTTTAAAACCAAATTAAAATCAGACTAAAATATCTTCTCTTCTACTTAGAAACACAAACTGTTGTTGTTGTTATTATTATTATTATTATTATTAACAACAACAACAATAATTGCAGTTTGAATATGCACTTTCAGAAAACTTTTCAGAAAATAATTATTAACAACAACAACAATAATTGCAGTTTGAATATGTACTTTCAGAAAACCTCTCAGTGTGTTTCAATGATCCGCAAGTAATAATTTATATTAATTCCTTTTTTTTTTATCAAATTGATTTCCACTGATGATAAATGTGATTTCATTACGATGTTACAGAGCCTGCAGACTTTAGTAAAGTCTGTAATAAAGTATGTAAAGTCAGTAAGATCTATAAAATCTCTAAAGAGTGAAAAACAAATAGAAAAAAGAAAGAGGGCGAGTGAGGGAGTGTGTGAGAAAGAAAGAGAGAGAGCGTAAGAGAGATAGAGAGAGGAGAGAGAGAGAGTGGAAGTGGGAGAAAGAGAGCAAAAGAGAGAGAGAGAGAGAGAGAGAGAGAGTGGAAGTGGGAGAAAGAGAGCAAAAGAGAGATAGAGAGAGAGAGAGAGAGAGAGAGAGAAAGACAGAGCAAAAGTAAGAGAAAGAGAAAGAGAAAGAGAGAGAGAGAGAGAGAGAGAGAGAGAGAGGCCCTCTCAGTGAGTGACCCTTATGAGCAGCTGGAGTGTGTGTGTGTGTGTGTGTTTGGTCACTTTGATGTTTTCCTGCCTGACCTTGGTGGTGTTTAGCAGCTGCTCCCAAACCACTACAGAGCTTCTGCAGGCTGTGTGCGTGTGTGTGTGTGTGTATAAGTGTGCGTAGGTGTTGAGTGTGTGTGTGTGTTTGTGTTCTACAGGCCTGATGTGAAGGCGTCTTGTTCCGAGGCGAAGAGTCATCTGCTGTCCTACACAAGGCAAACAAACTGTCCAAAAGTATCCGGACGGTCCTTCTACTGACTGAGTTCTGCTTTGAGGTGCTCCTGCTGCAGTTCAGCTGCTGCACACACAGCCTGGATCACAGACAGGCTGATCACAGCTAATCAACATGTGCAGGCCTGGAATCAGAACAGAAACAGAGCTCAGATCTCTGTAACTGTACTCTGTACATGCACTGCAGAAAACAGCTTTTGCAGGTCTTAAATCTGCTCATTAAACCTTATTAAAAAAAACACACACATACATTTTAAGATATTAAAGTTATTATTTTAAGATGAAGTTATTGTAATTAGAATTACATAATTACAATTATTATTGTACTACTGTGAGATTTTCTAATCATTTTTCCCAAACAATATTCATATAAATATAAAAATATTCAGGTTCAGAATCAGAATCAGAAAACTTTATTGATCCCAGAGGAAATGGCTTATGTTACGACTGCTCAGACACACAGAGACACAGAGACAGTATAAAGTCAAAATAAAACTCTCTCTGAAAGTACTCTGAGAACAAATTGCTGTGGTCAGTACGAGACTAAATACTATAGATAAATAAATTACTGCCGAAGTAGTTTACACAAATATTGGTTTGGAGTTCTCTGTACTGAGTCTGTTATTGCACATAATACTGACATAAGTAGTGATATTGCACATGATAAGACTATCGCATATAATAAATAGATATTGCACATAATGATGATTGTGAGATTTTTTACTTGTTATAAGAATACTGTAAGATTTTCTAGACATTTTTGCATGTTTTGGGTCATTTTATGTTGTGAAACTGTGTTTTTCTCTTGGCGGGTCGTTTTGCTTGTTAAAAGCATTCATGATTGAAATGAACAGAATTAACTGCAATAATCTCCATAGAAAATTCTCTTGGTGCAGCAATCAAATCCTCACAGCAATGTTCCAACATCAGTACCTGACCTCACTACTGCTCTCATACAATCAAATTCTCACAGCAATGTTCCAGCATCAGTATCTGACCTCACTAATGCTCTCATACAATCAAATCCTCACAGCAATGTTTCAACATCAGTCACTGACCTCACCAATCTCTCAATACTGCAATCAAATTCTCACAGCAATGTTCCAACATCAGTCACTGACCTCACCAATCTCTCAATACTGCAATCAAATTCTCACAGCAATGTTCCAACATCAGTACCTAACCTCGCTAATGCTCTCATACAATCAAATCCTCACAGCAATGCTCCAACATCAGTACCTGACCTCACTAATGCTCTCATACAATCAAATCCTCACAGCAATATTCCAACATCAGTACCTGACTTTACTAATGCTCTCAGACAATCAAATCCTCACAGCAATGTTTCAACATTGGCCTTCCCAGAAGAGCAGAGGCTCTTACTGCAGCAAGGGGGGGATAAACTCCTATTAATACTCTTGATTTTAATAAAGAAATTGAATAATTTTGCCAGTTAAAAAAATAAAAGTGAATAATTTTTTGATAGTTTAAAAATAATAATAGTTAGATTAATGGACTGCATTCACGGTGGCTTTACCACAGTAAAAATAGTGAAAATAAGGGAAACTCTTTGATGTACCACAGCGACTTCGGGCCCTAAATTGGAGCAGAAACATCATAAACCAGCAAAATCAAGCCTGGTAGACAATTTGAGCTCCCCAGCCAGTCAGAGCCTTCTCTTCTCTCCATGCTGAGCGCTCATGGGTGATTGACACCAGCGCGCTAATCGCTGCAGCCTGCAGGATGGATGAGCTCACACCTCAAAGCTCTGGACCCCCTCAGCCCCCCTTCTTCAGAACAGCAGGGCCTCCTCCAAATCACACTCCATCAGGAGCCCAGGAGCTTATTGGAAGTGTGGATGTTTGTTTTTCCAGAGCACAAAGACTTTTAGAAGGACTGATGGAGTGTTTTCTGCTCTGGTCCTGAGCTCATGACCATATGAGAACCTTCTGTGGCGGAGCTTTTAGAGGGAGACGTCTGGTTCCATTCACCTCCACTGTAAACAAATTCTGAGTGAAATTCCACTCTAACTGACGTCTGGTTCTATTCACTGCTACTGTGAACAAATTCTGAGTGAAATTCCTCTTTAAGTGATGTCTGGTTCCATTCACCAGCACTTTGAACAGTTTTGATAGGAATTCCCCTTTAACTGACGTTAGGTTCCATTCACCACCACTGTGAACAAATTCTGAGTGGAATTCCCTTTAACTAACGTTTGCTTCCATTCACCACCACTGTGAACAAATTCTGAGTGGAATTCCCTTTAACTAACGTTTGCTTCCATTCACTACCAGTGTGAACAAATTCTGAGTGAAATTCCCTTTAACTGATGTTTGGTTCCATTCACTACCAATGTGAACAAATTCTGACTGGAATTCCTCTTTAACTGATGTCTGGTTCCAATCATCACCACTGTGAGCAGTTCTGACAGGAGTTCTGCTTTAACTGACGTCTGGTTCCATTCACCACCACTGTGACTAAATTCTGAGTGGAATTCCCCATTAACTGACGTTTGGTTCCATTCACTACCACTTTGAACATATTCTGAGTGGAATTCCCCTTTAACTGATATCTGGTTTTATTCACTACCACTGTGAACAAATTCTGAGTGAAGTTCCCTTTAACTGATGTCTGGTTCCACTCACCACCGCTGTGAATGATTCTGACTTTCTCCAGAATGGAGTGTTTCACACCAAACTTTTTTAACCATTTAATAATGGAGGAGTTGTGAAAAAATTGGGATTTCCTTTTGAAAATTTAGAATTCCCCTTCCAGAAGCTAAGCAGGGATGGGGCCAAAAGCCAGGACCTGTTGGACTGAATCAAGAAGGTAGCATGTTCCTGATGCTGAGATTGCATAGGAACTGCAATCAGGGCGGAGAAGAAGAATGACATCTACAAAACAGGAGCGTGGACAACAACCGGAGACGGGTGGCAGTTAATTACCCAGGACTAAACATCCCTGATCTGATACAGCCCCTATCCTGTCCTGCAGCCCTGTCCTGCCTCGACCCCACAGAAAACACAAGACGTGAATGTGATGGAATGAATGGAGCCCAAAATGCAGCAGTTAGCATTGACCCAGAAATGCTACGTCATTCTAACTGCTGGCTGCCCCATACCTTCAGTATGACCTAGCATTTCTGGGCCAGTGCTAGGTCAGACGAGGTCATGGTAGGTTATACTAGGTCATGCTAACAGCGCAGAAATGCTAGGTCATGCTCACTGCTGGCTGCACCATGCTGTCATCAGCTGGCATCTCCTTCCAGCCTCCAGAAGCTTCTTGCTTGTTCAGCCTGCACTTGTTGCATTATGATATTTGTGGTAATGACCTTTGGCGCAGTGTGGATGTGATTAGCGTGATTCAGTGAAGGCTAATCAATAGGTGTAGGTCTGGAAACGGAACAGAAACAGAACAATCTCTGTAACTCTTGAGTACATGCACTGCAGAAAACATCTTTGGCAAGTGAATTTGTCCTAAACTCGGTCGTTCAATAAAATATTTCACAATTTGAGAGTTATTACTATTATTATTATTACAAAATGACAATTATTATTGGAATATTGTGAGATTTTCTAGAGATTTCTGCTCATTTTTAGTGATTTTATGGGTTTTTTATGTTTATGTGAAACTCTGTTTTTCAGCTGGCAGGTCATTTATAAGAATTCGTTCTCATAGGCATTCAGTTTGGCACTCAGGTTCTGTTTTTTTAATCTTTAAACTACATTTCCAGTCAGATTTTAATCCCACTATTTATTTATCAAATCATTGTTGTGTTTTTAAATGATTCGAGCATCTTAATGCTGTTTTTTTAAATCTCGGCTTAATTGTGGGCCATTTATTGACAGATTCATATTTCATTTTTGATTTATTTTCAGAATTACTCATTTTAGCGTCCATTATAATATCAAATGAATGAAATGCGTTATTGCTATTTCTGTGACACCTGTGATCCTCCACAGTTTCTGCTGTGTTTTCTGCCACTGTATAAAAGAAGTTCCATGCTGTCCTTGTTGCTGGATGCACTTTAGTATTTTCTGGTTGCCTATCCTCCAACACAATTCACATCACTATGCAAATGCCTCGCTGAAATAAAAGGCCACTGAAGTGTGCGGTATACTGATGTTCATGTGTTTTCTTGCCCAAATAGTAGTTTAACCACAAATAGTAGTTCGACCACAGCATTTTGTGTTTGACTTTCTTTATATTATATTTTAAATGTATCTTTTTTTTGTGTCTGTGTGTGTCTGTGCAGTCGTAACATTTCCTTTAGTTTTCTGATTCTGATTCTGATTACTATGACACAAAATTAAAATCAACTAATTCTCAGCTTAGTTTAAATGAAGTGCTTTACAAAGCAAAATAAAAGCATATTCATAAAGAGCAATCACGTTAAAAGGCAGAAATAGCCTTGGGATCAAAGTTTTATTATGTGGAGGGAATTCCCGTGCTGAGTTTACAGGACATTACTGTGGCTTCTATCAGGTCCTATATATATATAAAACGGGCTGCTATCGCAGTTACACATCAGAGCGCGGCAATCTGAGTGGGGTGAGAGTTTCCTCACCCGACTGCAGATCAGACACACCAACACACTCCCCCACAGCCCGCCTAAACATCCAGACTCACACACACCTCAGCTGTGTGTTCCTATTTAACGATCTGCTGAAACCGTCGGATGCTAATCAGGCTAGCATGCGACAGACAAGTTTCAGCCACAGTGAGGCCTCTCTCTCTCTCTCTCTCTCTCTGTCTCTCTCTCTCTCTCTCTTTCTCTCCCCAGCTGTGCTGATTAGGCCTCCAGCCCCTCCGTCCGGCCTAATTAGCCCGGCTGAAAGATGGGCTACCACTGCTGCTGTAGCTGGCTAGCCAGCTAGCGCTTAGCAGCCTCTCTGTTTATTTAACTCGATCTTATCTGCTGCCCCCAGACAGAGCAGTCATATCTGAGGTTTTATCTCTTCAGCGGGGGAGTTTTTTTGCTTGTGGGCCAGCGTTCCACACAAAAATTCAACAATCCGTTACTTTGTGTTGTGAATTGCTCTGGAATTCGCCTGCAGTCAGGCGGTTGTGCTGCCTGACTGCAGAGCTGGAGTTTCAGAGCAGCAGTTTCAGGTGCCGATACAGACATCAACCACCTGACGTCTCTTTAATGTTGGGAGTCTATGTTTTAAAATAAAAATGTTTATTTTCTAATTAACTCCTTATCAGTGAGACAACGTTCACCTCGATGCTGGTGTGACTTATTTGACTCATTCGACAGGATGATCATGTTTGTTGTACAGCAGTACGAGCTGTGGTTGCTATGGTTTCATATCCGATCATATCATAGTAGCTATGAGAGAATAAGGAAGAAAATAAATACTGGATAAAGACGGTTTATGAAGGCGTGTAACCAAAACAGCAGCTCTGCAGGGTCATTTGTTGGTTTTACTTTGACGCATGTCAGGTGGTTCAACAGGGTCCTTTACAGCGTCAAACAGCGAGTGTGTGTTTCTTGGTTGTGTGTGTTGTGCTCTTGAGTGTCCTGCACGGCGCTCCATCCGTCGGGGTGCGTCAGCTGTTGGGACGCAGCCCGAGTTTAGTGTGATTTAGTTACTGATGGACTGTCAGATGTATAAAAGTATAAATATAAAACTGAGTGTAAAGACTACGGCGTATCGACTGTAATCCTGAATCTCCATTCAGAAGTGTTAGAATCTTCAGTGCTGAACGTTCTAGATCACACTGGTGTGATGCTACGCTTTAATGGAAAGTGGTCAGGCGGCACAACCATGTCACCGTTAAGGAACTTGAGAGGGTCCTTTGTCTCTGGCTTGTGCCTCCAAAGGTTCAGTTTCCTCTCCTTTCTTAGCTGGACAACCTTTAAAAAGTGCTGTGAGGAAGTTAGTGCCCCTTCAGTCGTAATCACAGGCTTTTTTAGATCTCAGCCGACTGAAGTGCGGCCAAAACTGTGGCGTCCACTTTTAAAGAGTAATGATGTGCTTTGTACTTCGGCTTGGTAACAGTGTTTATATGCTTTACGTCTCTGACCCTCTGATTGAGACAAAAGCTGCCCTTTTGGGTCAAAGCCCACTCTCCTGCTGAATGTTGTTTCGGACAGGATGGTCTCTGGTCGCCCCGCCTGACGTAAACGTGTCCTGCTTGTGTCTGTGGGTCATTTTAGGAAGGGACACTTCACCTGAAGTGATCAGTCTCTGTCACTCTATTGTCGAGACTCTGTTTTGGGAGCTTGAGGAGCTGCAGCTGATGTAAATATTTGATTCTTAGGCCAAACCTGCGGCCGAAGGGGGATGTCCTGACCTTTGTGTTTTGTTTGATAGGATGAGATGCTGACGCAAGACTTCCACGGGAACTCACTGACTCTTAACAAAACAACAGAGGAAGATTTCACTGCTCACGACAGACTTTTCTTTGTCTCATCAGAAATAAATCCTTTTCTTATTTGGAGATTATTGAAGTCTGACTTGTTTCTCCTTAACCCCCTTCAGGAAAAATAAGGAGCAAAAGAAAAAATCAACTTAAGACAGAAGTTCTTCTGCTGTTCTCATCGGCTTCTCAGTTTTCTCCTCCTTAACAACCTTATGGATCTCAAAACTGTCTGACAAATTTCAGATGTTGTTCAGGCTCATTTATAAGCCTGCTCCCTTTCTTTTGGATCTTCTGGTTGATCTGAAGATCTGATGATCTGAGACAAATAAAGATCAGAGCAGTGAGAGATCTTAAATCGGGATTGGGCTGAGATTAGAGGAAGGCTCTTTCTCAGGAGCTGAATTAAAGAAGTGGGAGAAAAGGGTCAGAATCTCATACAGATGTTAAACTGAGCTCAGTTGTGTTTAGGAGAAACAGGCTGGACAGAGAAGAGATTTTCTTTTGAATTTTCATGGGTTGCACCAGTGTTTGGTAGCTACGGTGTTTTTAATATATCGCATCACTCTGATGTCACACATTAGCCAAAGCATCTTCACGTGTAAGTAGAGTAGAATATTTGTACCTGCAGCGCATCAAAATAAGCCACAGTCGGCTACTAGGTTAAGAAGCATTCCAGAGTTTTTTCCTCAAGAGTGCTGGTTCCTAAGTAACGATTCATTTAACATTGTAGTTAACCATTACAAATTTTCTACAACTGATTTAACCCACAGTGGTTAAAACTTTCCCTTCACTTTTAAACGACAGGAAAAAAATAAATATAAATAAATAATCAAATTTGTAAATGTGCTCCTCTGACAGAGCAGGTCTACAACATTTGGCATAAAGTGAGCATCTTTTTTTTAAATGCAAGATATAAACATCTGCACAATGTATTCGCTTTTAACAGTGGCAACCAATATTATGTTAGTTCCTATGCACAATACTATGGAGTTCATAATATTTAAAATTGTATATATATACATACGTGTATACACATACATAAAGAGAGAGAACACTGTGCAAAAGTCTTGAGCTATCCCTCATTTCTTCATATTTTGCTTCCAAAAATTCAGACTTTCTTGTATTTTTAATTTTTAATGTAGTCTTGAGGGACAGTTCTCCAGGTTTCCTGAAGGACTTTCAAATGCTCTCGTTTTTCATATACAGTACTGTCCAAAAGTCTTGAGCCACCCCTAATTTCATACATACATACATATTTAAATATATATATGTATACATATATATATATATATATATATATATATATATGTCTGTATATATATATA
>JBBPCZ010159737.1:0-12984 GCA_037974445.1 Brycinus macrolepidotus | reverse complement strand
TAATAATAATAATAATAATAATAATAATAATAATAAAGATATTTTAATTGTCATTTTACAAGTACAAGAAGATTGTATTATTCCTCACTGAAACTATGATGTTTATAGATGTACCTCCATCCATCCATTCATTACTGGAGCCTATCCCAGTGGTCAAAGGGCAATATTTAGCACCTCCATTTCACGACAAGCAAATCCTTGGACTGTAGGAGGAAACCAGAGTACCTGATATGGGAAGAACACACAAACTCCACATAGAAAGGCCAGCCAGGAATTAAAACCAGGACCTTCAATCAATGAGGGAAAGCGCAACCCATTGTATAGTAGTGCACATATACAGTAAATACTACACAGTACAATAAATACAGTAAAATAAGTTGTAAACAGCAGTGTGCAATATGCACAGGTAGACTCAGTATAAGCACACAGAATTATGTATACATTATAATATAATATTGTTTATATAAGTAAAAAAAACACCTAATGCTGTTCTACTCAAAATTCATGTTTGAGATATCCTTGCCTTAGGAAATTGCACTTTTTGTCTTTTTTTTGCTAACAACCATTGTCCAGGGTTTCTCATGCTTGGCACTCCTTCTCAAGACATTTCAGAATCCACCTACTCACAGTTTAACCAAAAGCTCTAATGAACACTTGCTGAATGCCCAAAATGGTTTAAAGCCTCTGTATTGCAAGACTTTTTGTCATTTAATTATTGAAGGCAAGCATCTGTTTAACCCAGTTTAAAAGGCATGTTGATGGTTTTTGTAGTTTCCTGAAACTGGTGGTTCAGTCGGCTCTAACAAGCCAAAAAGTAACAATGCAATGGCAACCAGAAATGTAGTTTTTCACCACATATACACACATATAACATGCAGTTTAGGTGTGTAAATGTAACTTTAGTAGTATTATTGGCCCTTTATCTGACCCTTTGCAATTAACAATGTACAATCATAATTGCTGACACCAATCTCACACTGTAAGAAACTTCTAGTCTTTAATTCAGAAAAAATATGCATAGATAGATAGATATATGGATAGACAGATAGATGTATCTTGTAATGCCTTATGAGATTAGAGACTAGAAAATACATCTCTTGAATCATATTTTTTGAGAGTATTCTTACAGCACTTTTTTAAATGACAATATAAATGTAAGTTGTTTTTCTTTTTTTTTAGAAAATTGATTTGATTTTGCGGTCATAAAACACCTTTTTTTTCTGTGGATCATTGTCCTGATGGCACAGGCAGCCAGATTTTCATTTAAAATCTCTTGGTACCTCATGGAGTCCCTTATGCTGTATCTTTACAAGGTTCCGTGGGCCTTTGAAGGAAAACCAGACCCAAAACAACAGAGATGCTCCATATTAACAGTAATTTCCTATATTATCATCCTTATCTTTACAACAAACTAACCTTGAGTTTTTGTTGCTAAATATTTCTACATTTGTCTCACCATAAAAGCTGGTTCCAGTCAAAGTCCCAGGTGCTTACAGCTGAGACTTTGTGACTTCAAAACATTACCATCTTCTGTAAATCTACAACAGTTATTTGTCTTTCTAAAAATCCTCCTCACTGTGTGTGGGGGCAGAAGAGACATGCATCCTCTTCTGGGCAGGTTCACTTCAGTTCATTCTGTTTTAAACTTTCTTACAATGAATAAAAATAGCTAAATGCCTAAAAATGTTCATAATGACTATTACCTGATTTATTAAGGTCAGTGCACTTTTGTGTCATTTCGTTTGCGTAGTGTCTAATCTCCTCCATGAGCATGAATCACTATAGGAATCTGGCCTCTGTCTCATCTCATGTTTGTATGGATGACTGCTTAAGAGTTCTTGAACACTCAAGTGGATTTAAAAAGGTGAAATATGCTTCTAATGCATGCAAAAATATTCTTTTTTTAAATTTGTATATGTATATATGTTTATTTTTTTGACTAAATTCACTTTAATTGGCAGGGTTTTATTGTATTTTCAGTGTAAGATCGAGGTAATTAACCACAAAGACATTTCTTTAGTACTTTTTTTTTTTTTACCATGGGTGCCAGTAATGATAGGGCGGTCTGTATCACTGACCCTGAGGAAATAATGAGATTACTTCTAAATTATACGTCTCTTAATTTGATTTGAGGGATCACAAAGGGTAACAAATGGGGTCCAAGGTGCTTGATAATTAGACTTGCCATGAACAGATATATTCTCTACAATCAGAAATCATCACTGCACTGATAATACCTAATAGCATAATTAAATTCAGTTAAAATTTATTGTCACTATACCCACACGGGTAAATATACAGTATAAAAAACATTTTTGTGACACTTCTCTGGTGTATAAATCTGAAGATTAGGGCAGTAGATACACTGTGTTATATTATACATTATACTCTAAACAGTGAGCTTTGTGTTTTTGAGCCATTCCAGTGTTGCTTTGGCATCATGCTTAGCGTCATTGTTATGTTTAAAGATGAATTTTCTCCTGAGTCATAGGTTTATAGCAGACCGGAACAAGTTCTCCAGCAATGTGTGGTATTTGTGTCCATCCATTTTCTCTCAAACTCTGTCAAGATTCCCAGTCCATGCAGATGAGTAGCATTCACACATCATGATGCTGCCACCACCATATTTCACCATAGATATGGTATTTCTTGAGGCATAGGCACCTTTAGTTTTATGCCACACATACTTCTTTGAAGTCAGCCAGAGAGTTCTGAGATTTTGTTTCTCACATCAAAAGAATGCTCCTTTGTCTTCATTTTTGCAGGGATTTTCCAACAAAGAAAATGGCCCTCAAAAAGATATTTTATTAAATCCAGAGAGACAAATGTACTTAAAGACTCACAAGTAGTACCAAATCATTTTTAACTGTGGTCAGATAAGTGTCACCTTTGTTTTTTTTTTTTTTTTTGTGACTGTCATATGTGTAAACCTGGAACTTCCAAAGCACATGCTTAATCATACTTTGAATACTTATGCGAACAGCATATTTCAGTTTTTTTTTCTTTTTAATGTTGATGGACAAATAATGGAACAAAAGAGTACTCAACATTTTGTTTTAAACTGAGTATGTATGTTTTACAATGATAACTTTCAAGGGGGTTGAATACTTTTGCAAGTCACTGGAGATTTCATAATGTCTAAGAAAGCTAAAGACCACTGAGAAATAGATGATAAAGTGACAGTGTGCCTTGTATTTGAAAAGCAATGATCAATTCTCGAGGCAGATAACTATTAAGGTAATTAAGGTATAATCTTTACTACACTATAACTCTGTATTGTTCCTTGAAATGTATAACACAATCTTGAAATACCTCACCTCACAGTACGTCAGTTTAAACTACTCTTATTATTGAATACAATAACAGCAATTATTAATCTAAGCATTTTTTTCTCACAAATTCATGCATTTATTAATAAATACAGCAGAATTATTGAATTTCACACAAAGCCAATTAAATCAGAAGTTGTACTTGTCCAGGCTCATATGGTTTCCTGACTGGCTCTCTGTAATCTGGCAGATGGTCTCTCATGCACAGAAACCATCTGTAGGTCAGATATTTGTGCGCTCATTAACCTGCATTAATTCATTAAGAGAGACAGGGCATCTCCCATATTACTGTATGAATGACAGTCTGGACCAGCACCAAAGTAATGAACTGATAAGTGACCTTAGAAAACACACAGCACTTCCCTGAGGAGATCAGGGACACCGCAGTCAATTTAGGTCAAAGTATCTAACACTCTTAACTGACACAAAATCCCTTTAAATTCCACAAAGCTGTTGCTTAAATCTTAATATTCAAGAGCTAGTTATACTGTTTCACTGTAATTACATCATTTCATTATTAATTATGCCACAGAGTTAACATAATTAAGTTATATGATGAATTACATTAGATTTTTTTTTTTTTAACTTTCAACATGCTTTTGTTATTAACAGAAATAACTTTCATAAAAAATAAAGCATGGAGGGAGTGGCAGGGGGATGCTTCTTCCATGTTACACTATTCTAACTGTTTTAAACAAACAATTGGTTAGTACTATTGCAGATAGCTAGGCTGCAGGTTCCTTCAACATTTAATGAAGGATTCACTGTAAAACTTCATAAAGTAAAGAATACACCACTTGAATGCTATACCATAGAGTGATTTTAATGTATTTCTTAATAGTGATGTGTCAATGGTTTAAGCACCTTCTCTGACCTTGAGTTCCAAGCCATTTACTGAGAATCCCCATCAACAAATGAGAGACGAATAGGAGGGTTTTGCCCATGAGTGCAATTAGAATTAATATCACCTTCAGGCGTCGGAAGTCTGGAATTGCTCTATTTGATTCAGGTCATTCTCACAGCTGGTGATGTTGTTAACCCTCTAACCCATCTCTCCAGGCCTCTTATGGCAATGAGATTGTCCCATGCCCCCTGTAGCTTACTGTGGTCCCGCTTGCTGGGTCTTTATGTAAGTAGAAGTACTTGTGTGACATTGAAGCTTGTATCACAGTCAGATTATGCTGGATTCATAAATAATAAATCTAGTCACTCATTACCAGTATATCAGGAACACTTATTTTGTACCTACACTAGATGTTTTATTAGGTTCGCTTACCTTTACAGAGCTGTAACAATTCACCCTTTTCACAGCTGGATTTGGTCCTCAGTTTCTGATTTCAATTTTTTTTTTTATGTAAGAGTGGTTTTAATGTAAAACTTATTTTTTATGTCTTGATTATGTAAAACTCACTGCAGGTGCCTCTTCCTTAGTCAGCATAAATTGCACTGCTAAGCAACTATGAAATATTTAGGAGGGAGACGTGTATTTATAGAGATAGAAATCAATAGCCCTTGTGGCTTCAATCCATTTGTTTCTGGTGTGTCCTGAGAACAAAGCCGATGTAATCAGGGCAAGAAATATGAGTCTCTTTCTGTTTGTTCCCACTCTTCCTGATGAACAATGCAGCGCATGTTTACAGATTCAGCAGATGTGCTTCCTCTTGTTGTAGAGCACTTGGATGGGGTCGGGGGGGCTCATTTACCTTTGTATGCATGTCTTATTTTTTACCTCCTATGGAGTGAAAAGGGTGCTTTGATGTGGGTCACAAATGTTTTGATGCTTTGTAAAGTGACCTTGAGCTGAAAAATGAAATAATTTATCCTTCCAGTATCTGAGCCGTGGGCTGTGCTGCACTCATAGAGCGAAGAAACACCCTGGACAGGATGCCAGTTTTTTACAGGGCACACATACAAACACACCCATGACACAGACACCAGCAGAACATGTCAGTTTCACACAGAAAGCAACCTCAGCTGCCCCGGGTGGGGCTGTGATGCCCCACTGTTGTGATGATGATGATGATGATAGTGATAATGACAATGTTGTTGTTGTTGTCCAGTGACAGTATTTAAAGAATAGGAATGAATTAAGAGAGGTATCTTTTAAATTGGTAACATCTCTGAAATTATTACCGTGGAACACAACAGAGGTGGCAATTACTTCCAAGCTTTCGCTGCTCAGATTTAGCGGTGATATAACACAAAGACCATGTGACTTTAATTAGACTGTAGCTTGGATAAATCAAGTCACATTCATGCAGCTAATTTATCACCTAATGCCATTAATGTGATGGATAGCAAGTCAGTAAGTAAACAGAATAAAAAATGTGACCATGAAGTCATTCTTCTTTTCCCCCAATTGATAGCTGACATATGTAGTTCATCTGGAGGAACATTCGCAGATACCTTCTCTGGCCTTGAGTCATTGTGAGTTGTGGCAGCTCCCATGCCACTGACTGAGGATTCCCATCAACAAATGAGATACAATTAGGAGGGGTTTCGCCCGTGCGATGAATGCGATAAATATGAATATCACTCTCAGGAGTCTGGAGTTGCTCTATTTAATTTGGGTCATTCTCATGGCCGCTGCTGATGATGTCGTTAACCCTCAAACCCATCTCTCCAGGCCTCTTATGGCTATGAGAGTGTTACACGCACCCTGCAGGTTACTGTGGTCCCTCTTACTGGGTCTTTATGTTAGTAGAAGTGCTCGTGTGACATTGAAGCTTGTGTCGCAGTCAGATTCGGCTGGTTTCCAGTATATCAGGTACACCTACTTTGTACCTGCACCGGCTGTTTTATCAGGCCCACCTTTAATTTTCGTTGTTCTGTTTGGTCAATGGCTTCGCTTTGTATCATCTTAGAAAAAAAACAATCCTCAAGTATAACATGGATAACGCAAGTACATCTGAGACACTGACCAACTGCATGTTTGGTTACAAATAGAACATAATTACTCCTATTTAACTGGATTTAGCTCACCACAGGTATGTGATAATTGAGGAAAAATCAAACTCTGCACCCAGAGTTTTTAATAGCAGTTTTCAAAGTAGCACATTCTGTTAACCCTTCAGTGGGAGAGTTTTTGAAGAGTTTGTAAATTTTTTTGCTCATTGCTCATGCTCATGGATTTAACAATCCATTACTTTTGTTTTAGTACTTGTTTTCATATTCATCCTGGATTCAGGCCAGTGGCAATACTACTGTGATACATGTCAAGTATGCACAATAGTTGTGCAAAATAAAAATATTGTTATGCAGCGTTTTGTCAAACAGTGAGTATGTTTTTTATTTATTACATGTGTTGTGCTCTTGAATGTACTACATAACACTCGTTCCATTCATGAGCTGGTCCTCCAACTGTTGGCCTGCGACTCCGACGCAGCCTGAGTTTTAGTAATCAATTGTCTGTCAACTGGAAAAAAGTATAAATATAAAACTCTAAGTGTACAGATGGTGTCATATCAGTTGTAATCTTGAATCGCCATCAACTAGCATTGTAGCTTCAGCATTTAGAATATGTTAGAATGTTTGTTATTTCAGTTTTTGCATAGCAGTTTTACAGGGACATCTACAGGATTGCCTCTCTTATCCAGACTTCCAAAAGTGCTGTGTTGTCCACTCAGCAGATGTCCACACAGCTAATACAAACAAGAGAGCTCAGATATTATACATCTGCTTGTATGCATGGGCTTATAATCAGTAATAAGGTATATGTTGATTTACAACACACAGTCTAGTTATCAGACATTGAATCTCTACATTTTAGTCAAACGTTGCAGTTTGATCAGAGATTTCAGAGATTCGCAAGGTCCTGCTACACTGTCACATTGTAATCTCACATTTTGTATCAACAGCTGTCTTAATATGTTACTGACCAAACCAAAGATATCTTTTCCATAAAGACTATCAAAAAAGCAGGATTCCAGAAATTACAGTTCAGCTACATGACCTGGTCCTGAAATGGTTTGACAATATATTGGGTTTCAGATCAGGTCTGGGCCGACTTTTCATGTTCATCACTGGCCTTGGGTCGGGTGTGTTTTCAAATGAGTGATTTTTAAAATGTAGATTTTGCACTCTTATGGATTTCCTCTTTCTCTCTTTCTTGCTTACTCTCTCTTAGTCATACATGTACTCATTTTTATACGTTCTACATTCTCTCTTTCTCATAAGTTTGATGAAACTGCCCCTAAGTGAAACCATGGACGATGGAAGGGGTATACTGGGTTGGTGGAAAGGTCACAGCGGATCTCTCCCTTTGTTTGCTAAGTTGGCCTGAAGAGAGTGAAGCAATTCTACAGTCACAGCTGCAGTAGCAAGAGGAGCTTTAGCCCAGGGAGGCCAGCAGCTGGAGAATGGATGCTGTTCGCCATCAACAGTTCCACAAAATATGCTGATAATAAACACTGTGAGCGTTTTACAGATGTGTAAAACACCCGTTTATTCCAGCAGGAAATTTTCAGTCACTCACCGCAAGCACTTAGTAACACAGCAAAGCTCTGTAAAACTGCATCTGTGATAGACTGAAACCCAAACCTAACTTGAACCTGAACCTGCAGAAACAAATTTAGCAGGACAAGTAGGGGTGGAAGGGTCAGGTCTGGAAGAAGCTGGGTAGGGTACAGCTTGCATCCGGGTTTCAATTTCATTATTGCTGTAAAAATGACATTAAGATGGCAAACAGATGACTGAATTTCAAATAATAAGTGAACAGAATGTAAAACACGTATCCTTGTTAGAGTAGCTATTAGAAGTTATTATTAAAGCAGTCCAAAAACTATTTTCTTGTAATAATAATAATGTCTATTTTTCTTTGTCATTCCCTGTCCAGTCATGCTCTTGTGCCCTGCACTGTCTTTGTTTACATTTATCATGTGTTTTCTGTTTATATTTTGATTGTGTCATGCCCTGCTCCAAGGGTGTGCGCAGTGTTGTGAGGCTGAGGAGGCCAAGAGCAGCCTCGCGGCTGGGGGCTCATGGGTCGGGCTTCCACAGCAGCTGGCCTTACGTGGCTTCTGCGGGGGTTTCTGGCTTCGGGTTCTCTGCTTCAGCTGCAGGCGAAATGGTAGATCAGACTCTTGATCCCCCTTTGCCACCCGGTGTTCTGGAGGACGATGCTGGGTGGATTTACAACCTTGCTTTGCTGGCGTGTGCCCTGAAGGCTGCCAATGAAGCTCTCGGCCTCTGCAGTCCCTCCAGTGAACTTTTCTATTCCTGTACCACCTGTGTCTAGACCCTGCATTCCGTTTACATTATCTGTGCCTACAGTAAATGTAGCTCATGTTCCTGTTTCAGTTCATGAGTCTGTCCCTGCTCCGGGGTCTCCCTATCTGTGTATCCCGGTCCGTGTTATGGTCAGTGTCACTGTGCCCATCATGCCTCACTTTCCTGTATTGTCTCTCGTCCTGTCTGGTATTCCTTCCATGGTCCAGTTCCCTGTCCAGTCTCCTGTCCAGCCCTCAGTCCTGCTCTCTATGCAGCTGCAGGTCCAGTCTAATGTCCAGCCCTTGGTTTGTAACCCCGTTCAGTCCCGTCCTAAGTCTTCCTACCCAGTCAAGCCCTGTGTTCAGTACCCGGTCCAGTGCCTGTCTGTGTCTCCAGTCCCATCTCCCATCTCATCACCACCTCCTCTGGTCCCCACTACATAACATCTACCCCATCTATGCTGTGTAATGCTTTGGTTTTCAGATTATTTTGTACAATTTATCAGTGTTTATGTTTGTAAATAAAGTCCTGGTGTTGCATTTGTGTCCCAAATACGTCCTCCAGTACCTGCTAAACATTACATTTAGAGTCTTTTTGAATGCTTTTTTATATCCAATTTTATGATAATCTAAAATACATGAAAATTTTGTCTTTGTCATTAATTCTTTAGATATTGACATGTGCATACGTACCCTCTAACATGCCACTTCCACTACCCAAATAATGTGGTTAGTGGATGTCCTATGGTAGTCCCTTTCCACTGATGGCCTGAGTAGATCTAACAAATTCTATATCCACAGACGAGCTACAGTCAGTAATTGCGTACCTACAAAATGTACTTTTATGTTGGATATTCCTGATAAGTGGTGAATTAGAGAAGGTACCTCATGAACTGACAACGATACAAAACTTGCACTAAATACAACATTTTGATGCTATTTTGATGTTATCTGATGCCATTTTGATGCTATTTGAGGCAGTGGTCCCAATCGACATTTTCATAAGCTTATCTATTCATGCAAACTTCCAAAAATGCTCTTACTTTGCACATAATAGACTGACATCCTGTTCCTGTGTAGATCCAAGTTCAGATTTACATATGCATTACAAGGAAGAACTGAAGGTCTAATTCTGCTCTGAGCAAGTGCAAATTTTATGAACTTTCAGTGGATCCATTAGTAATAAGTGCTCTCGTGTTCTTAGCCCACACATCATGCCAGATTAACACCTGCTGATGGTCTTGTAAATGTGGGCTGTATGCTGTGCTGTAAAAGCTCACTGTCAGTCTGGTGCTTGAGTGCTTGATAAAATGCTATATGGGCTGTTAAATTAGATTTATTTATGTGACTTGTGCTAATATCACAGCAATGAAAGTAGCAAAGGGCACCAAGGAGCCACGCAATGAACCATTGACAAATTCGGCCCAGAGCGGCAACAGACTCTAGTTAAGAATGTCATGCCCTTGAGAGGCCTGTAGTGGAAACCAATCTGATCACGTGCATTATTAGATTGTAAATGACAAAGCATTTTGATATTCTATAATAAGATCATTTTACCCCAAAATGTCATTTTTGGCAACTACATAATATCATATTCACTAAATTTGTGTGGGTGAGGAGGGTTTATGGCTGTGTCAACAGATTTCATTTTTCACTACACAGACAGGATCTCTGGAGCTCAAGTCAAGGGAGACTTTGGGCAAATCAACACAATTCATTATAATGAAAAATCAAAGCAGTGGAGATGGTCCTAATGCTTTCTTCTTTAGACGGCATAAGACCTATTAAGACCATCCATATAGTATAGTTTAAATATATATATATATATATATATAGAGAGAGAGAGAGAGAGAGAGAGAAAGAGATGATAAAAGTTAAACTATTTAGGATAAAAAGACAGCTTGGTGCAGAAAATTTTCCAATTTAGAGCAATAGGCAATCTGGCTCTTCATTTTAATGACTGGACAAACATATGCTTTCATTACTTTGGCAGCAAATATAACAATTTAGCATCAGTTTAGAAGTATGGACATTGCCCCTAGCATGAACTTCACATGACCACAATTACAACTGCCACTTCAACATAAGTGTTTGCACTCCTACACATTAGACTGCAGTCGCCATTTGCTCAATGAGTGAGAGAGCCTCCGTCCTTGTTGGTTGCCATTACCATGATTACTTTGCATTTAAACACTGGTTTTCAACACCTTAGTGTAGCTCTGTTCTGATGCCAAAGAAAATCATGGTGCAGTCACAAGAACAGAACAAAACCATTGCTGTAATACTGTGATTTCTTATGTGAACTGAAAGGTATCTTGGAGGCTTGAAAGTGTCAAGATCACTCTAACAAATAAACATAAAGTGGACAAATCTGGCTCTGAGCCAGAATATGATGCATTTTGTCATTTACATTGGATTTCTGTTATTGTTATTAGTCTGCATGATTCAGGTCTTCTTTATTTTGTGTCTTTTCAAGACATGGCTTCAGTAACCTCACTCTAAAAAAATAAAGGTGCTAGATGGAAACAAAAGGGATCTTTGGAGAAAGATCCCTTTTTGAAACACACTGGAACAGGTGTGTTAAACTGGGTTCCTTCAAGGCCACAGCTTTGTCAAGTTTAGTTTTCTGGCTCATGAAAAACATTTGTTTAAGATGAATTAATTAGCAATCTCTGCAGAGCTGTGGCCTAGAAGGAATGGAGTTTAACACACCTGTCATAGGAGAGCTACTTTTAGTTCTTTAAATGGATGAAATTAAAGCACGTAGATGTGCTATCAAACAAAAAATGTTCCAATTTTTTGTACACTCCTGTATATGAGCATGCATAGTTTTACTGTTTCGGTGTTTCAGGATTCCACATGAGGAGTGTATGTGAATCTAAACTGACCCAGAACAGAACTTCTGTACGAAAATGTGTGGTAGCCAGGGCTGGGTACTCTTAAAATATTTTTGAAGCTAATAGTAATTTCTTTAGGACTGTTTTGGTTCTCATTTAGTATTCAGATGGTTCATCTTTTGCGAGTATGATAAGTATCATTGTAACTCAGAGCCTCTGTGAACCTCTGGGTGAACTCTGGCAGTGGATAAGGAGGGAAACACCTGCTGCTGCTGCTGCTCACCCTCTTAGTGGCTCAGGAATGATGTATTTGAATGATAGGCTACAACTGCTGCATCTGTAGCAACATATGGCGAACAAACAGCATACATATCTTATGTTTGATATTTCTGAATATTACTTTTTAGATACCTTCTTAATAATTACAAACTAAGAGTGAGCATAACTTATAGGGGAACATCAGAGACAATACTGAAATGTTTAACACATGATCTGGTAGTTGACTGTGTGTTCTTTCAATCATATTTGACCATAGAGAAGGTAAAGTAAAGTGGCATTTGGCAGACGTTCTTATCCAGAGCGACTTACAATCATTAGTTACAGGGACAGTCCCCCCGGAGCAACTGAGGGTTAAGTGTCTTGTTCAAGAACACAATGGTAGAAAGTGGGGGTTTGAACCTGCAACGTTGTGGTCATCGGGTGTTTTACCCACTAGGCTACTATCAGTGAGAAGAGTAATGTCTCTTTCCTAGAAAATCTGCCAAAAAAATAGCAAGCTGGCATTAGCTTCAGATCACATGTGATGTCAGTGTCAAAGGGGCATGCTGGATTTACCCTCTCACTGCCTTATTCCCACCCCCCCAAGTAGATTTTGCCCTGTCTAGGATTGTGGAAAAAAGCCAGCTAGCATTATGCCCTGAAGATGTGTTGGGTTGTGGTGCCAGGGTCAAAAACAAGTCTCTTTTCCTTCCTAAGGACTGGCACATCTGCTGTCCAAGGCAATTTTTTTTTATATTATGACAAAAAGAATGTGAGTTCGACTGGCAGGGTATGTGCAGCACATTTCACACAGGAGTTGTTTGAGAACGAGGTTACGAGATGGGGTTTGCTAAAGCTCCCCTCCATTTATTTTGGATGGTTCGCTGGCATTTGGTGCAGTAAGTAATTATGCTTAAAATGGTTATAACTGAGGATGACTTTAGACTTGTTAGTCTGTCTGTCCCGTGACATTTTGGCAACAACTAATATCTGTAGCTGGTTGATTTTAGCTTATTTCTACATTACTGCTGCTTGTGTATATATATCCAGTGTTCACATATATATATATATATCTCCACTATGAACATATATACATACTTCTATATTTACATAAACATAAATGTCTATATTTATATTTTTGTACTATTTGTATAGTGTGCTTTTTATATTATACTGTTGTAAAGCTTTTATTCTAATGTTTTTTGCTGCTCTTACCTTTGTTCTGTCCACTTTTTGCTGTAGCAATGCAAATTTCCCACTTGTGGGTCTAATAAAGGTTTATGGTATCTTATCTTATCTTACTGTTGGTTATACTGTCAGCGCATGTGTGTGTGTGTGTGTGTGTGTGTGTGT
>JBBPCZ010159703.1:0-17721 GCA_037974445.1 Brycinus macrolepidotus | reverse complement strand
GGTTCAGGATACATTTCACTGTGTGTTGTACTTGTATGACTATGCATGTGACAAATAAAGAATCTTGAATCTTGAATTTACCTGATGTCCAGTACAATACCTATCCAATTACAGGGCGGGATCATGTGTGAACAGTTTTCAGTTTTAATAAGGGAACATGGTCATGGGAGTGTTTTTTGCTAAGGGTGCCAAAACCTATTTATCTGGATTTTCATGGCAAATGGAAGTGTGCATCCCAGGAAAATATTATTAAAATTACCCGTCAAAAATATCTTGAGGGGTATTTCACCAAGCAGGATTTCCCAGTAAGTCAGGTAACTTAAGCCCTTAAACCCAGTATTTAAGATTGTCCAATGGAAATGTCCCTCAGCTCCTTCCCTATTAGACAGGTCTGACTTTGGGCTCAAGTTATCTGGCTAAACTGCAATCCCAGGTTGTTAAATTGGCTTAAATTCTTCACCTGGTAGGTAATAATGGAAAAAATATTAACATGCTAATTTTCAAGATAAACGTTATGCATCACATTTTATTTTTTGGAGTCAGTAAAGAACAGACAATGCCATCAAAAACTGTAAGTACCAATTAGGGGTGTTGAAATTAATCACATAATTGATGCATCGCAATGCAGACGTGGACAATTCTGCATCAAAGCAGTGGCAGAACATAATCGATACGCCCATATTCCATTGTGGAAAGCGCCAGATTTCAGTACCTGTTAAGGACGCTGGAGCCACGGCAAAAGGTCCTGTCTTGCCACCACTTTACAGAAAAGGTTATATTGGCTCTTTACCACAAAACCATAGCCCAGATAACCGCGTCAATTAGCGAGGACTGGCAGATTACGTCCCATGTGCTGCAGACGAGAGTCCGTTATGAGTCTCACACGGGCGCATCTGGCGGAGCTTCTGTCTTATGTTGTGGAAGAATGGCAGCTATCAGATAAAGATGTGGTGTTTGTGACGGACAATGCTTCAATCATGTTGATTGCAGCTCAAGTTGGAAAATTCCAGCATATAAGATGCTTCGCCCATACGCTGAATCTCGCCTCTCAGTGTGCGCTTAAAGTGGCCACATTCACCAGACTTCTGGGAAGAATCTGACGTATAGACACTATTCCATCGCAGCACTACAGCCAGCCACCTTTTTAAAGTGAACCAGAAATGCCTGCGCTCAAAAAATCAAAAACTGCTTACTGATGTTTCAACAAGGTGGAACAGTTTGTACGACATGACCCAGAGGTTCCTGGAACAGCAACCTGCAATTTGGGTTACGATTCCATCAAAAGAACTTCGAAGAGGAGAGTCAGACCTCAGCACACTGAATGAAACAGGCGTGTCAAACGCAGACGACGCTGTGAGGGCATTAAAGCCAATGAGGGATGCGACCACGCTGATGTCTGAAGAGTGTAAGGGTGTTTTCACATATAGTCCCCTTTAAAGGAACCAAACTCAGTCCTCTAGAAGTGGTCCAAAAAGTGGACCAACAGAAAGGGAACTCAGTTGTTTTTATGTTCACAGTCTTAGTTCATTTGAAAGGGGACTCAGTTCTCTTTCTGCTCCACTTCAGCTCAGATGGGACCTGCTCTACAAAACTTCTACATTTTCCACAAAGATCTATGCTACTATTTTTCTTCACTGAAACTGACGGAGAGCAAGAATGCTTTGAGGCTACGCGACTTGGTAGAGAAACTTGATCTTGACAAGAATCTCTAGGTCCCCTTCATTCATTCATTCGTTTTTTTTTTTTTATTTATTGTTTATTCATTTGCATTTATTTTAGTTTATTTCTTTATTGTCTGTTGTCTGTCATCTCATTTTTGCTTGTTGGAAGTAAAATTGAAATTGTAACGGAGTTGTCCCATGGCATGTTTGTATGTTTATTACAGTTCAATAAAAATAAATCTTTTCATTTCCCGGGGCTGTACCACGTGGTCTACCTACAGCAAGGCTAGAGGGCGAAAATTGTTGAAGCGAACCCGGAGCGCTTTGTGTTCATAACACGCAAGTTAGACGAACCATGCCACCTCCCGATGTGGTCTCAGTTGAGTTCGCTTCAAAGGGGTCTGAGTTCATTTGGCTTGTTCACATATACGCAAAAAATGCTGACTAATCGATCTGAGTTCGCTTTAAAGGATAAAACAGACCGGGTGTGAAACCACCCTAATAAAACCGTCTCTCTCATTGCATCTCTGACAGACACCATCAGAGACTCAACCACGATTCACGAGATCAAGTATGCTGTCAGAACAGATCTCATGAACAGATACACCAGTGAGGCAGAGAAGAGGATCCTTCATACAGCCTCTGCCCTGGATCCTCGCTTTGAGGGATTGTGTGGAGGAGACATTGGATGTATTCTGAGGAGTGACTGAGGAGGCAGCATCCTTGGAGGTAATTAAATCATGTATATTGTGAAATTTATAAAATTATAATCATTTTATAACAGTATTATAAAATATGATACAATCATAAAATGATCATAACAGCAAAAGTTTTAAGAACGAATAAAAACATTTAAATAGGTGCGAGCTTTTGCATTGACTGAGTACACTATCTGCTAAAGTTATTGCTTTTTATATTTTCTATTTTATTGGTCCAACACAGAATGAGTTTATTCTTACCGAGGGGGACAAAAGTGGTTGAAGTGCCTGAGGGAACAGAACTCTGGAAGAAAAAACACCAAAGGAGGCCTTTCTTTTGGGAGAAGAGGGGCCGCCTTCCATTGCTGTTTTTTCTTCCAGAGTTTCATGAGATCTGTTCTGACAGCATACTTGATCTCGTGAATCATGGTTGAGTTTGCTGGGTCTTTCAGTGATACTGAAGGTAAAGTAGAACCCAAGACCTCCTATGCAAGGGCTGAAGAGAAAATGAACAGCTACCGCAAAGCCTCATCCCTGCCTCTGACTGAGGACCTCTTGAATTGGTGGCGGGTACACGAGGTCACATTTCCCGTCCTCTCTCGGCTATGAAAACGATACTTACGTGTCCCCAGCACAAGCGTATCTGCAGAGCGTGTTTTCTCCACTGCAGGAGATCTGGTCACTGGAAAAAGATCCACTCTCAAACCAGAGCACGTAGGGCAACTGGTGTTCTTGCACAAAAACCTACAAATTCCCAGAGGCAAAAACCAGTGCTTGTGATGTTTTGCACATTCAAAAAGTGCCCGGTGCTGCTGTTA
Source organism: Brycinus macrolepidotus (assembly GCA_037974445.1). Classification (NCBI taxonomy): domain Eukaryota; kingdom Metazoa; phylum Chordata; class Actinopteri; order Characiformes; family Alestidae; genus Brycinus; species Brycinus macrolepidotus. The sequence goes on along the minus strand of JBBPCZ010159703.1, from coordinate 14,544 downwards.
AAGATTTTATTTTGTGTAGTTCTTGTTTTGTATTTTTCACAATAGCAGAGCAGGTTTTCCCCACAGCCAGAGATGTGGTCGCTGCCGAAAGATCCACTCTCAAACCAGAGTATGTTCAACTGGCGTTCTTATTCAGAAGTCCCAAATGCTCAACACTGACTAATCTTTGTAATGTTGTGCACTTTCAGGAAGTGCCCTGTATACAGTGCTGTTATTTTATGTTATAGATTTTATTTTGTATTTCATAGCACTGCAGAATGTTTTGTTTCTGAAGACTGCCCATATTCATACAATATGTAGGCTAGGCCTATACTATTTATTTCTGTTCACAATTTAATGTAATGGTCACAATTTCTGTTTACATTTTAATAAGCTATGTCTATAGTATTTATTTCGGTTTACAATTTAATGTAATGGTCACAGTTTCTGCTTACATTTTCAGGTTTTGTTAAATAAAAACGGGAGCTTACATCTCACTAGTTTGTATTTGTATTTGAAAACATAACAGTGTGAAGTAATGTAGAAAAATTGATGGGATTCATCGTGATGCATCGAGATATTGAATCGAATCGAACCGAATCGTTGACATCATAATCGTAATCGTAGTCGAATCGCGAGACCACTGAAGGATCGCACCTCTAGTACCAGTGGCTTTTTTTATATTCAGCACGTACTGGACATTACATCATCAGATTAAACAGGCCCTATTATACTGTCTTGTACTGCAATGTCCCTTCAGTCAGGTGAAACCCTAGACAGCTATGCCACTTAAGAGTCACTTTTGCACCGAAGTGTAGTTTGCCTGCCTGGAAGACATTTAGCCCCACACACAATGAGGAGGATGGCTTGAGGCAAAAAATGTCTCCAAAGGTCATGATTGAAGATTAGCAGAAGATGGCTGCACTTTTGAGTCTCCAAGTCTTTAAAACAACAGTTCTACTATTTGGAAGGTGTATCAGGAAAAAAGACCTTTTCTTTCTTTCAACCACAGACAAACGTCTGAAGTATGCTAGATGCTACTGGAACTTTAATGGCAGCATTCTGAGTAGGTTTGGCATAAAAGGATGGCGCATGGCATCACAGAGACTTAAATCTGGTGCATAACATTGGTATTGGTCAGATCTTCCAGCAGTCAAATTTAAACAAAAACTGGTCAGTAACCAAAGAATTAAGCTATTGGATTGGTCAAACCTGTGGGGTGAGCTGAAGAAGAGAATCCAAAAGAGAGGACCTAGGACCCTTAAAGAACTGGAGAGACATTAAGGAATGGTGTCAGATTCCTTGCTCTGTATTCTATCATGTCCCATCAGCATGATAGGTTACACAAAGGACTAAATGTAGGGCTGTCAATAACTGGGACGTAACATCATTAAAAACTATGGTAAATTTGCTTCATTTATCCCAATTAAAACATTTTTTCCCCTCACTTTCATTACATTACATTCAGTACTTTCAGTATGAGAAGCATTTATCTTTTTTTTTTTTTTACCAAGGGTGCTGATAACTATTTGCATATGGCATAACCCCACTTCTGTTCTATCTCTAACAAATGAGAGGGGTGAAAGCAAAGAGTGTAAATGGTGAAGATTGGGAAGCAAGTATGTACAGAGAGAACAATGAGAGAGGGGTGATAGAGCTAGGATAGCAGAGACATCTGCACATGTGAGGACTGCTGGGACACAATAGCACCTCTGTCCCTATAAAGAGGAGACTGTGAGCTGTGTATCCACATCGGCCTCATGCTCGCATAGGCCCCTTTCTTATACTGCTCCACTGAACTCAGTGAGGACTCACTAGTCTACAGCATGAACATGCGTACATACATGGCAGTCTCTGCTCATGTGTGCTGTGAAGCTGGTCAAACAGTGTAGGCTAAAGGGCACAAATGTATCTGAAGATAGCAATTCAACCACACTGATTTAGGAATTTTATAATCAGCTATTAATGAACAAATGAAACACATTAGCACATTTCAAATATTTCCAGCTAGCCAAGTTTGCAATAATAAATGACATTATTTGCCCTTAAATAGGCCAAACAGACCCATTCTTAAATGAAAAATCACTTTCCTTTTAAAACATGAGCCAAAAAAGTCGAAAGAAAGAAGGATTCCCATGTATTTATATTACTTATATAATTTATATTGTTGTTGTTGTTTTTACACTGTACTTGAGAGACACCATCTACCGGAATCAAATTCCTTGTATGTGCTCGCACATACTTGGCCAGTAAACGTGATTCTGATTCTGATTCTGATTACTTACCCAATTCACATTATTTATATGATAAAATTGCTAGATGTGCCAAAATCAAATTAATAAACCAGCCAATTGGCCAATCTCATGTTTGGTGAAAAATCTACCGACACCGATGTTGGCTGATTCCAATCACGCATCCCAATAAAGGTAAATAATGCTAAAAATCTTGATACAACTTTTACATTTTCATTATAGTTTTACTGAACTGGAACGTCTTTAAAGTAAGTGTGCTGAGTATGTATTGTTACAGTCTGTATTCCACTAACGTGTAAATACTTCTTCCAGTAACATTTGTGTATTTGTTGTACTTTTCAAAATAATCTTTAATCAAACTTTTAAAAAATCCAACTGAACCCTGGCAAATTTTAAAATTTCATGATGCTAGGGCTGGCCCAAATATTTCAAACAGTTTAGAGATTGACTGTTGTGCTGGTATTCGGTTCATTATTTAACATGAGGAACCTTTGTCTTGGTTAACACTAGACGCCTTCATGAAGACTCTAAGGAAAGCCTAAAATGCAAAACATGGGCATGGTCTACTGAATGTGGCACTACTACAGGCTTTAGGAGCCACTCTGCTAAAGCTGACCGCCGAATGCCTGCAGACCTAAATAACTGGATCTGGAGTCCTAAAAGTCTGTGCCAAGATCCTCGGGTCAAATCTCCTGATCTGAGTCTGGTACACATGTAATCTTCCTGGTTTGCCTGGTTAATCCTGTTGCAGGACACTTAGTCCACTAAGACAAACAGACCAAATGCCTCTCCTTAACTGACAAGTGACCACTGTTGAGATTAAATGTACATCAAGGGTCAGGTTTGGGGTCACGAGGTCAAATCTACAAAAGCTAAAAGGGAGTATCATGTAGTAGGACTATGAAATTATTTATTTTGACCTTGTCCTGTCCTGTAATGTTGGTGCTACAGTCAAGTCAATAATTATTGGCACCCTTGGTAAAAAGGAGTAAAACAGTCATGTCACAGGCTTCCAGTACTGTTTAGATCAGAGGACTGGGATATGTTTGGGGTTAGATGTATGTTTTGGATTATTGTCCTGCTGGAAGATCCAACCACAACCCAGTTTTAGCTTTTTGGAAGAGACATCAGATTTACAATTAAAATCATCATTATATCACGTATCATAACACAGTTCCCTGTGCCTTTGTAGTGCAAACAGTCCCAAAACATTACAGACCCTGCGTTGCTGTCACTATTGACTCAAGGACCTCGCTAGCTACTGATTCTTCATGTCACCACATCAGTGAATGGAAAATTCACAGTGCATTGTTAGAAGTTTCAAAGAAACACACACTCTTTCCAGGTGATTACGAGTACCCAAGTACTTATTTTCACTGTCAAGTACTTGGTGTCACTATAACCAAAATGCATATACATGCCTACTTTTCCAAAAAAAACTGTTTTATCAGTCAGTTTTATACCTCTTTTCCAAGTTATATCCTTTAATGAAAATAGAACATTACCATTTAACAAGTTCAGATGTTATTAGAAAGATTTCTACACTGTTCACAGACTCAGCTGTGTTGACGCTGAAAACCTGTGCAGGCCTACTTTTTTTTAAAAATAGGAATCATTTACGGAATTGATAAAGAATAGGACCATTAAGCAAAACCAATAATTGCATCAATACAATCTTATCTACTCTCATCCCTGTCAAAGACTGTAAAATGTTGTTCTGGCAAGCCCCAGTATCATGACATTTAAATATCATTACACCCACTATACTGGCAGAATAGTTTGGAGAAAACTCACTATCCAAATAAGCATAAATAATACATTTTGATTCATTCAGAAGTAATAACTACACTTGACAACTCACTGTATACTGAAATCAATGCAGCAGCGGTGGTGATATCCCAGGCTTGGTCGCCTAATGGATAAGACAAACTTATGACAAATGCACAACATATGCGGTCACAAAAATGCATCCTGTACACTTTATCACTACCCATGAAAAGAAACGTAACTGATGCTGGCTCTTTAAGAGCTCAGTAGACATGATGGGGTCACTAAGGGCAAATGTTTGTAGAGAACATGTTTACACCTGGCTTCATACTCTTTTTTTAAAAGCAACTTAGAGGGTCTCTGTGTCTCAAAAGGCACTCGAGGGCTGCTCAACAGCACATGATCAGGCATGACTGGCTGACCACACTTATCACCGTCCTCAGGCTCTAAATCCAATCTTTCACGCTCTACGCAGTGAGCAGGGCTGTCCAAGATTTATTATGGTGCTCACTGCATAAACTATAACAAATGGGTACTTTAACAAGGAGAGTATTGAAAGGACACACCACTCCCAAGTCCTCTGACAACATGGGCTGAGTGTAAGTGAATGGCAAACAATAATCCCTTTGGAAGATTTCACTGGAGAAATCTTAGTTTGTGGCTGTGCGCTTGGGGAATTTGCTGCAGGGATTAAACACTGGGACAGTTTTTGTTAATACCAGGAACAGGGCAATTACTACTGATTATATTAGCAATTAAGTAACCGACAGAGCTCTAACATCTAATCAGAACACAAAAACAACTTAACAGTCACTTAATAAAGCTAGTCTCTTTCAAAAAAAAAAACAAAAAAAACAAAAAACAACACTAATACTCAACTAAATAAACTAAAAAACCAAACATAAATGGGCATGTCCATCAAGAATATTAAAAATATGCATCATATAACTTCTAAGCACTGACTGCACGCTCATCAATAAGGTAAATTAGTCACTAAAAACAGAGCTTAATAATCGTGATCAACATTTTTCCACAGTGATTTAATTCCAGAATACTATGAAGACTTCTCAGCTTGTTCTTCAATCATTCTGACAGCAATAAAATCCCCATATAGGTTTTTAGAAACCAACTCTTTTTACGGCATTCCAAAGGAAACCATCACAAAATCTGAGAACAGCATGATTTATAAGAACAGCACAATTTGTTTAAGAACAGCATGGTCACTGTTTCTCCCGGACTTGAAATCAAGTACCAATTTAAAAAGCTAAAACAAACTACATTCTCAAAGTCATTCTTAAAGCAAAATTTTGCCTGCACATTATATACATAAATAATAAAATTATTAACTTCACATAATGAATGCTGCTCTATATGTGTATAAGTATTATATTGGTCTTTCTGCAGGACTGGGGCAGAGAACCCGTCAGGGGCAGCTGGTAGCCTAGTGGTTAGGGCGTTCGCCCTGCGATCAGGAAGTCGTGGGTTCGATCCCAAGAGCAAGGTACCATCCCCACACACTGCTCCCTCACACACACTGCTCCCGCCGTGTTCCTGGATGCCCGCTGCTTCACTTGGTGAATGGGTTAAATGCAGAGGAAGAGTTTCGTGCTGTTCACACTGTGTGCTGTGGTGTGTTCACGTATGACCGAATGATCACTATCAAAGAGCACTGCAGCTCTTTCTAAGAGTTGTGAAAATGCTCCAATAAACAAAGCACATGATATACCAGTGATTTCTGAATGAACCCTGTTCTTTCAGCAGGGTTTGTTTCTAGCAATGCTAGGATAATGTTCATTTCTGCAGCCCAGGGGTTTATGTCAGGTTAGCTAAGGCTATAACAGTACACAGCTATAGGCTCCACAGTTTGCATTCAACTGTACCATCAGAAGGCCCAAAACATCACTTACATTTTAGCTGTCCCCCTTTCGTCAGCTAGAAAAATTTAGCAAATTTCCTTGCTAGGATACAAAATCATAAAATAATGCTCATGTCACGTCCCTGAGTGATAACCAATAGTACCACAAATATGCCAACATATCCCATTACTTATATTATTAATCATTATATCAAACTATTGAGTATTATTTAATATTGTCCTTTTTTTCCACCAGACGTCCTTACTCATGTCTCGTTTTTTGATTACTAGACCAGACTCCATTGATTCCTGTCAATAGAGTCCAATTAGAGCCCAAATGGAAACAAGTGTCCACAACAATGTATCTGTGCGATTTAGTACTGCAATATACCAAATTGGTTGAATACTGACAAAGTAATTTCCATCTTTTTTTCTCCACTGTGCAACTGCCTCATTGCTGTCTGACTTCTGAATCTTGCAAAGAGCATTAAGCAGCCCCTACATGAAATTTTGTCATTAAAAAACATTAATCCGTCTGTGACATACTGCTTCCCTGCATGTGGTTAAAAATGCTTACTGTACCATCTGCCTTTATGCAATGTTTAAGAGTGATGACACTGGTATTCCAGATACAGCACCACAACACTGCATTTCCATGCCTCTTACAGTCTTTAATGGGCATGTCGTATGTCTTCTGTTTACCGCGTTGCATTTGCTGATTATTTTTTGATGTGCCTAAAGCAAAGTATACACAGATAATGTTCTTTCATAGCCAACACCTATTCTAAAATCCCCAACATTAACTTGTCCCCACTCTATTTACTCGACAAAATACACACACATGGTTGTGATTAGGAATACTTAATGCTTAGCATAATTCTGGTTCCTCTAAAAGCACAATGTCCACCTCCATTAGAAGTCTGATTAGTCAGAGCTTGGTCATGCAAGATCCAAGAGATGTTTATAATCCAAAATCCCAAACTTAACTTACTATGGAGCAGGTCTGCAGTGCAGCTGAGGCTTCCAGTGTAAGGCTTCCAACTAAGGGTAAAGCTAGCTGGCTAAGCAAGAAACTCTGCTTTGTGAGGCAGCTTCCAAACTTCAGCTGGAGAAAGCTAACCTTTTCATTCATGCAAGACCTTTATTGAGGGTTTACTGCTTCATGGAGATTAATGTAAACTGTATTTGCTTGGCTGTATAGGTCATGTCAATTATGACTGAATGAATCATACAACACATGAACCATGGTCACACTCTGAATCACTGTCTTATTAAACTGTATAATAAAGCCCAAGGTGTACACCCTGATCATCGTGATGGTGATGAAGGTGTAGTTTGGCAGTAATCTGGGCCCCCACAAAAAAAAAGAAAAATGGTCACCTTTTCTTTCGAATTTAAACAGTTAATGATTCGACCACTGATGAGCTGATGTACATAATTATATGAAGTGGAACGGTGAAACAGGAGAAAAGGAAAACCAAGGAAAAGGTGCAGTTTCAGGGGCAGTTTATCCTTTCTGAAAAGGAGAACATGATTTCATATCCTTTGTAGTTACTCATTACTAAGATCTTTGTATTGACTCAGAGTGGGTGGTGCCAGAGCAATAACTCTGACAGGGCAAATACTCAGTAGTTACACATCAAACATCTACCAGGCTGGTTCCAAGGAACAGCAGGAAGAGTATTACAAAACGAAATATAAAGAACCACATGAAAAAAATGTTACATGATAATAAAAACTAAAGATTTCCTTAAAAAAAGTTAGCTGTAGAGGTCTGTTTTTTGTGATGTCACGAAAACCAACACATTTACGTGTACCTGCCTAATTAGGTTACTGGAGTTTATCACCATGCATTCAGGCATATAAGGAGTGTTTCTGTCAGGGCTGCTAACTGAAAGAAAGGAAGTATAAGAAAAATGAGGAAATGGATGGAGCACATCCATTAACAGAATAACAGCCTGATTACTGATTTTAATCTGTGCCTAAGAGACCTCTTAACTGTTTAATCCTGCTGGTCGGTGAAACTAAATTTAAAAACACATGGCTCACCATGGCGGAGAGACTAAATAGCAGCTACAAAAGCAAAGGCATGAGTGTGAGCAAATGCCTATGAAAACCATTCAAGCCTATCCTGCCTTATCGGTGATGTCAGCACAGAACTAATGACACTTCCATGCGCCTTGGGTAAATCAAATTACACAGTGATTACTAGCTCCACATTCTAATGAAGTGCACTTCTTGAAGGCACTACGTTACTAAAGTCAAAGATTAAGTCTGACAGTTGCAAGATTATCTGTTTAGTGTTGATGAGATAATGTGAGGCTGCTTTGTTAGAAATGGCAGTGCCATTTGCTCTAATGAGTGGAGAATGACTAATGCTGTGAGAGACAGACAACTGAGCTAACACGTGGATGCTCATCCGCACACACCAGGGCAGAAATCTCTGACAATGAATTGATCTGGTCACCAAGATTCTTTAGGAAAATACTCAATAACCAATGAAATCTCAGGACGAACCACCAAGAAACTGTGTCAGGATTTTTTGGGATTCTTTCAACAATCTGCCCTAACATTAAAACCAATATTGTATAAGTCCCACTCGTGCAGCCAAAATAGCTCTGACTTTTTTGACTCAATAAGACCTCGGAGGGTGTGCCTTGGTATCTGGTACAAAGACATTAGCAGCAATCCTGTTAGTTGCAAAGTAGGGGCCCCCAGGAACAGACTAGTCTGACCAGCACACACCACAGATAGTGGATGGGATTGAGATTTGCGGAATTTGAAGACAAGTTGGAGTCATGTTCCTCAAACCACTCCTGAACAATTTGTGCAGGATGGCAGGACACATTATCCTGCTGAAAGAAGCGACTGCCATTAATGAATACCACTGCCATGAAGGGGTGTTCTTGGTCTTCAGTGATTAAATATATGGCACATGTCAAAGTAGCATCCACGTGAATGCAAGGACCCAGAGTGTTCCAGCAGAACATTGCTCAGAGCATCACACTGCCTCCATCCAGCTTGCCTTTTTCTCTCTAGTGCAACGTACCCGACTGTGAATATGATGTAAAAGAATTCTTCAGACCAGGCCACCTTCTTCCACTGCTTCATGGTCCAGTTTTGATGCTGACGTGCCCACTGTAGGTACTTTCGGTGGTGAACATGGGTCAGCACGGGCACTCAACCAAAAGGTAACATCACATAAGGTTGATTTGACTGCGCATCTGTATCAACATCAGACACGTGCCAAAGCAGGAACAGAATAAAGTTTGTGATGTTTCCTTCTGAGTGAGTAGCCAGGTAAGGCCTGACCAGAACAGCAGCTTTAAAGAACCCATTTTTAACTCTCGAGCTCTCCCAGATAAGACAGTGTTCAGCAACACCATGCTGTCACATAATAACCAGTGACAAGCCCCTAATTCCAGCAGTCCTGCTGCCTGCCACACATGTACCATGTGCAGTTTTCACCTGGAAAACTTCACAATTAAGGTGAAGGTTTGGCAAAAAAATAAATTTAGAAAATATCACCCCCCTTATCCAAATACACTCAGGCAAATAACAAATGACAACAAACTCTTCTGGCCGTTGCCACCCGGTCAAAAAAAGCGGACAGTTTGTACACGGCCTTAGACTACTTGAATATTTGTGTTTGGGTCATTAACAGTCTGTTTGCCTTTCAATCTCACCGGCCACTAATCTCACCATATTCTGGACACCAACTGTCTGTAAGTAGGACTATGTACATTATAATGTTGAATATTGGTTCAGGGTTTGTTGAAGGCATGTCTTTAAATACACAGAATAATTAAAACTATTACACTAAAATTAATGGTGGAAGCTGTTAGTCACCAAGCATCAGTCTATGCAGCGTTAACTAAATTTAAATGTGGTTTGACACAGTATGTCTGTCTATGCTTTAAGGCAGGGCAGTATGATAAATTAGTGTTCACGTAGTTACATTATATGACAATAAGCTTGTGTGAGCGTGTCATGCATATTAACTGTATTTTAACATGCATCTTGGACATATAACATTTCCAAATTGGACTACCGCAACTCTCTACTGGCTGGACTTCCACTAAAGGTAACAAAACCACTTCAGCTGATTCAGAATGCAGCTGCGAGGTCAGTCTTCAATGTTCCAAAGTTCACACACACCACGCCTTTACTACGGAACCTCCACTGGCTCCCTGTAGCCACTCGCATTAAGTTCAAGTCCTTAACACTTGCTTTCAAGGCCAAGAACGGACTTGCACCCCCGTACATATCAGCATTGATCAAACAGCGTCACTTCTCGTCCTCTCAGGGCTTCAAGCACGGCTTGCCTTGAGCCTCCGCTGCTCAAAAGAAGAGGAAGACATGCGTATAGACTCTTCTCAGTCTTGGCCCCCCAGTGGTGGAATGAACTCCCTCTTCCGATCAGATCTGCGGAGTCATTCGCTGTCTTCAAGCGTCGTCTAAAGACCCACCTCTTCAAGGAGCACCTTGGTAACTAACCATGGCTCTCGTTTCTGCTTATTTATTTCTTCTAGTTTATTCTTCCCCATCTCTCCCCCCCGCCCCCAAACAAAAAAAAACAAACAAAAAAAATTTACTCATCTCCATGCCTTCCTTACTTTTGACTTTTCCTGACAGGTGTTGTTTAGATGTACTTAGCCTGCAGTAACTTGGTTAAACAGCGGACGCTGATTTAAGTCTAGCTTTACAGGTTTAAGGACCAGACGTGGACTACTTCAGCACTAATGTACGTCGCTCTGGATAAGAGCGTCAGCTAAATGGAGTAAATGTAAATGTATAACAATGCATCATGGAAAATAAACATTCTATTAGTTATGGTATTTGATACATCTGCATTGTTTAAAGTGTAAAACTGTGCCAATCAGCAACCAAGTCCAGCACATTCACATCATAAAGTGTAAAGAGGCCATTTTTGTCATGTGTGTACACAGCACTGCACAGTACAGCACAGTGTGAAATTCTTCTCTGCATTTAACCCATTCACCCGAGCGAAGCAGTGGGCAGCCACCTGTGCAATGCCCAGGGAGCAGTGTGTGGAGACAGTACCTTGCTCAAGGGTACCTCAGTGGTGCCATCAGTCGGCAGTCCTGGGATTCAAACCCACAGCCTTCTGATCGCTGGGGCAACTCCACCCTCACCACCAGCTGCCCACTTAACCCCTGCATTCCAGCTCCAGTTTAATTAGTAAATTGTGCCACAGCTGAATACAGTCATCATTTTTGCTTCGAACCGAATCATGAGTGGTCTGTCTCATTACACCCCAAACCACCTGTACCTCTAGAACACTGATCGACTGCATGTTTCATTACATAATGAAACTGTTTAGAGCTGGCAGGTGGACTATATATACTGCTTCCTTTTTTGTAAGCGTTCTGCGCTCTTAATCGCCCAGATCCTTATGGCTTAGTGTACACTGCATACACCTGGCTGTTTCATGTAACCTGAGCATCAGGTTTATATATTGCATACCATTGATGTTTACAGGAATAAAGAGATCCACTCTTGGATGAAAAACTACATTTGGAGTATGAGGAAAATTGTGCATAGTTAAGTTTTGGCCAAATTATTGGATTAAACCGAATACGGTTGCCTTTTAGACAAAAAGCCACACATTTCGCTCCGTCACCCTGGAAAGATGTCCGCAGTGTGCTTCTGGGAACTGAGCGCAAAGCTGAATCACCCTAAACCAGAAACTGAATCAGTGATTTCACAGTGCTCTCTCACTATTCACCAGGCTCAGCTGAGGTGGAGAAGCAGCTCTGCTCTGAGAATGCAGTGTTTGTAAACAGAGAGCTGGGCTGCGACTGGCTGCAGCACTTCTAGTGTAACTCTAATTGTGCTGGCATCCTCACAGCACTGCAGAATGTTCTAATCGCCATGGCATCCTGCCGCTGCTGCCCATCCGAGCCAAGCAAGGGGTGTAGGAGGGGACACCAACTTCCTTCCGAGTCCATTCATACCATAAAAACCAACTGCTGCAGTTGTCAAAGGCTGGAACAAGGGAGAGAGGGAAAAGATGAAACATGGGGGGAAAAAAAGAAAGTGAAGTGAAAAATGAAGAAAGGAGAAGAAAGTAATGACCTCTTTCGATTACCATTTGTAATGCAGAAGTTTTTGTAATAGCAAAATAGTTTGCTACAGGAGTAGATGAAATTCTGCTGTGCTCAGGCATCTGCATTAAAAGTTCATAGTATCATTCATATGGGCCTGCTGATGTTCTGACAACCTCCAACTCCTCCTGTTCATAATACAGTGTTTCTGGAAGTGTATTTCATATGGCAAGATTGACCAATGACAAATTCAGCCTGGCACAACTAGCCTAGGCCAATGTTTGGTTCTGGAGGGTATCTGAACATCTAACCTGTTCTGACCATTTTCATTTTTGTAGTGCAAGAAAACACTAATGGTGCTTTCACATCTACCTCGTTTGCTCAGGACCCTCTGACTATTCAGTCTGCTCTAAACCAAAATACCAGGTGCAAAAGAAGCCTCAGCACAGACCAAAGCACCAAAATTTGGTCCAACCAAAAGAGTGTTTCCCTTTTTTTGTTACCTGTCGACGTGACTGCACACAGACGTCAGACACGCTCGTCAACAAACCAATCAATGTCAATGTAGGCCATATTAGTAGGACAAAGTCATACAAAGTTCGTTGGCACGCTTGCAAAACCGCAATGTGAACTCTAAACTAACCGGATTAAATGCATACAATGTAACTTTTTGTTTGGACCTTGGTCCAGACTTTCAAGTTCAAAAACGCTCTAAAACTGAAATGCTGCAGGACTGGGGCTGACGCGCACAGCTGAAGTCACTCATGGCAATGGCATTCAAATAACTCTTCTGAAAGACAGCATTTGGGTTTCTCCAATGATGGGTAAAATTACTAGCTGTATCAGCCCTTAATGTCTTCAGCCCATATGAAGTGTCACTCCCAAGTATAACTCACATACTGCTGGCTTCTCAGGCAGGTTCAAAGAAAAGAGAAACTTGTCTAAGCAGGCAACAAAAGCAAGGAGCAAGTAAGGAGGCTCAGGGCTGAGCCTCTGGAAGGCCTTTGCATTTATTCTTATACTTTTTCTGTTCATGGCTCATTAGATTTAAACTTGGGCTGTCGGATGTGTTTACTTATGATCTTTATTCACTTGAGCTCTGTAATTCTTATCTTCACTTCAGGCCAGTCTACTTCTCTTCTCTAACGGACCATGCCACAGTCATCCTTCGCAACTAAGAATAGCTACTACCCCGAAGTTGGCGTAGATTGAATTAAAAATTTTGGGGGTGGAAAAAGTAAAAATGACAAACTGTCCTTGCTGCCAAACTGTGAAAAGACCACGGGCCAGAAGCAATGAGTGGCAAAAATTTCAACGAGGTGGAGAGGAAGCCGATCACACCGGAACTGGCCCGGTTCACAGCGCCCGACAGGGGAGAGGCTGTGTTCACAGGATTAAGGCAGAGGGGGATTACGTTGGCTGCACCATGGACACACAGACAGCTTTGCTTTGGAAGAAAAGATGAAAAACTGATGTACAGTGCAGTGTAAGCAGTGATGTCACTGGGTCTGTAGAGATGGACAACCATTTGGCTACATGTATAAGAGAGGCAAAGTAGTGGGGAGTGGGGGAGTGTGGGTGTGTGGGGTGGGGGGGTATTAGAAGCATATAAGCATGTGTGTGGAAAATGTGTGAAATTCCCAAAAGTAACTCAAACATGCCTGCCACTCATCCTACATGTGCAAACTAGTCTGCTTCCTCATTCTGTGGCAACAGGAGTCCACATGAGGAACTACAAGTAACCTAGGAAGTCTGGGAAAACTGAGCCAGGACATCTGAGTCGGTGATTTTCTCGCAAGGCTGAGGCAAAAACAGGAACAGGAGAGATAATCGAAGACCTCAGTGGCTCTCAGCGGCTTGTTGAGTTGCAGGTCTGAAATCACGAGGAGCCACGTTTCAGCCCGCCGCCCGGGTTCAGGGCTCGGAGGAGCTGCTGCCGATCATCTTTTCACACAATCTGTTCACTACTTTTCACACAATAAACAAACGCTTTTCTATGTCAGGGTCGAACAAAACGGGCTACCATCGCGCTCACGTCCGACCGTTTAAGATAACCCCCCCTACACACACACACACACACACACACACACACACACACACAACACCTACGACCAGGCCGGGCCACCCCGCCACCACCAGCAGCTCAGTCCGGCCAAAATGGAGCCTGTCCTCTTACCTTCGCGCAAATACGGTCTTAATTCTCCCCGCGGTTACATACGACCACTTCCAGAACTTCAGCTGACACCCCGAGCGCAGCAGGAGACTCCCGGGCCGTGCGGCGGCTACACGGCGAAAATCCCAGCCTGCCCCATTTCCCTTCTCCCACCAACAACTCCGGCAGAAAAGAGAGAGAAAGTGATTGTTGTGTTCAGTTTTTTTAGGAGAAGAAAATCCGTAAGAGAGTGCTTCATAAAATCCAGTCACGTCACTTGATATTTGCTACGAGGACCCCTAGAACCAGAGGAGGCGAGAAGAGTAATGGAGCCCGAGCACTACCAAACAAAACCCTTTTAAACCGGAACCGGTCTGACTGGGCTACACCACAAAGGGCAGCCCGAGGAGAGGAGCGGAGTCCCTGCGTTTGGAGCTCGTGCCTCCTCCCCCTCCCCCTCCCCCTCCCCCT
>JBBPCZ010159688.1:0-17723 GCA_037974445.1 Brycinus macrolepidotus | reverse complement strand
GTCTTGGTCTGCTGAAGCATTAAGATTGCCCTTCACTGGAAGTAAGGGGCCCAGCCCAAACCCTGAAAAACAGGTGTGTCCCTGTGATCACTGCAACAATGGCCCAGATTCACAAAGAGCACAGGACACACAGCCTGCTGGTTCACTGGAGGTGTCCTGTCTAAGCCCTTCCATTGTTCTTAATCAGCAGTGCTGCACAGTTTTGCACATTGCATTATTTAAAATATTGTACTTCATTTACAAGGACTACAAAAAAATTCTGCTTTTCACACGGCATCCTTTAAAATGAATTCTTTTATTTGCTAGAGATGCAAGATATTTTGCACTTTTTTAGGGAACTTGCTTTTTCTTGTGACCTTTTCCACATGACATTTTATTTGAAGCAATGAGTGCATTGATTACAACTGTTTGAAATATTCAGTAAATTGTTATAAATGGTTCATATGTGGGTTTCCTTAAATTCTTTTAACTCTGAGGGCAGTAGGGCTGATGATATGGGCAAAATATCAGTATTGCAATCATATTGCTCCGTGTTGCAATTATGATTCCTATCTATATATATTAAATGGCCTATATTATCATTTATCAGTAACTAAAAAGGTTTGAATTATGTAACTATTATTCAAAATGTTTGTGCATTCCCTCTAGACAGTCCATTCAGCTAAACTAACCTGCAGAAACAGGCAGTTTTCAAATCATAATTTTGTGATGTCACAAATCAACACATTTACATACACCTCCTTATTCAGGTAGGTGGCCATGTAAGAATTATAGTTTTAGAGTTATGTAAGAGTTATAGTTTTGGTACATAAACACACACAAACATCATGGAAAGAAACTAAACGGAATTAAAATGTAGAACTTGCATCCTTTAAAAACACCTTAGCAAATCAGTTTCTCTACTGGTTAAACACTGGCCAAATAATTAGACATTTGTTGGATTATTTGTCTACCTTCATTCGTCAGAACACCCAGTAACACTCAGCTGCAGCTGTGATTGGTCACCCTGTCAAATACACTGTGATTTAGAGGCTCCCTTGCATATTGCAGCCTTCTGCGATTTCAGTACTGCAGAGGCCAATATTGCGATAACGATAATAGATGATATATTGTGCAGCCCTACAGGGCAATATATAAAAATGGATCAAATAAATAATCATTCCTTAATCGTAATCATGGTAGAAGTTTGAAATAATCGTGATATTGATTTGAAGTCATATCGCCCAGCCCTAGTCACTCATTTTGAGTTTTGATTCATTAAAAGGTTTAGTTACATTAACTTAATCACATTTATTGATGGTTTTGAAGTGTGTTCAAAAAGTAGTTATCAAAACCAGGATCAACTGTGACAGGACCTAACTGTAGACTGGGCACACAACCTCCATACATATTATAATATTGTATACTGGAATGTCTTTGAAATATTGGAATAAATTTCATGTTTTTCGTTATTTGTTCCTTTGACATTTGACTTTATTAACTAAAACAATAAGGAGCTAACTAAAACCAATCGTTTGGCCTGTAGCCTCATTATCAAGCCTTATTATGAGTGCTGACTCAAGATAGAAACTGCAAGATGTACAGGTTTTGACTCATAAAGTAAGATAACAATCATTAATACACTCCAATAAAATGTGATACTTTAGTCTCAATTTAGTCTCAGTGGCACATGTTGCATGATTATCACTGCTATTTATCAATACAATTCCCGATAACGTTAATAAAACTGGATCATGTTTTTATGTTTCATGATCCCAGACATCTTTCTTAAAAGTGTGTTATGGTGTGTTCTTTATGTTATGCGTGTCTGCACGTTTATTCCAGTCGTTCCCTGAGGTTGGGGGAAAGTGTTTTGATACCTCCATCTAGTGTCTAAAGTGTCACACAGCAATTGGTCTCAAGTACAGCGACATTCCTGCAAGGCACGAACTTCTGAAGGCTGTGTGTGTAACATTTTGCCATGTTTGGGGGAAGGGTGGGATCTGTAATGTACACTATATGGACAAAAGTATTGGGACGCATGACCGACAGGGACTTTAATGACGTTGCATACTTTTGTCCATAAAGCGTATCGATCGTCCCTGCTCCCTTTATAATGGAACTCAAGGTTCCTTGAGCATCTCAACACTCGACACTCAAGCATCCTGACAATTTTCACAACATGCTCAGAAAATGCAACACTGGTTTATTTACGATAATTCTAAAATATCTCATGCCTGAGAGAACCACAAGGACGAGTAATTTGCATCTGACCCACCCTTATTGTTTAAGTTCAGGATGTTCACAGGGGCATCGTTAGGCCTGTTTAAGGATGGCTATGGCCCCTCCGGGCCCAAACGTTTTTACCTCCCCACACCAAGTAAATGTAAATTAAAAATCAATTTTCAACAATAATTCTTTTCTTATTCATATGCTTATTACCCCTCCATCCTCCAAATTCACAATAAAATAAGGTTAAAGATGGCCCAATAAGAGCAATGTCCTTCTCTCCCACCACCAAACAGCACACACTATGTGATCAGGGCTGGACCGGGACAGAAAAAATGTCCCTTGCATTTTTGGACCAAACCAAGTATTAATCCCCCAAACCCATGGGGCGTAGATATAAAAAATAAAAAAAATAAAAAAAACTAGCAATTCTGTGATCAAGGTAAGGTGAACCATGACATACCGGTAAAAAATATGTTCAGAATATTTGTTTAGTTATTTGAAGAATAACTAAAATTTTCTGAAGAAAAATGTGAAGTGGACCAGCTGCAACACGGAGGATATCACGCAACATTTGAGTCCCAAGCAATAGAGCTCATGTATAACAATACAGGACGTTATTTATGGTAATAAGTGGTTCCTAGTGTGTTGTCAGACATCATGGTTGTTTTCTGGAGCCTTACTATGTGGTTCCTACACATTTAAAAGGTGAAGTGGAATTCTGAACATTCCACAATGTGTGTGTATGGACAGGTATGTGCAGGTGCTTGTGCTTGTGGCAAAATGAATAAAAACTTAGTTTGGCCGACTAATTTTACATCCCCCCACCTTCAGGGTCTGCATGGCCCTGTGCATGAGCGAAACAAACTACTAAAGCATAAAGTCTATGGGTCACATTGTTTTGATATTTAAATAAGATAAGATAAGATAAGATAAGATAAGATGAGATATAATAAGATTGTGCATTGTTATAACAGCAAAGTGGACAGAACAAGAGAAGACGATATACACCATATGGACAAAAGTATTGAGACGCATGACCATTACACCAACAGGGACTTTAATGACATAGCATTCAAATACATAAACTTTAATATGGAGTTCAATAATTAAGAAGTGTCCATATAATATTGTTATATATTGTTATATTACATCACACACAAACACACGAGAAATACAGCACATGAAAAAACCATTCCACTTATCAGTCCTTGGTGTGTAGATGTGTGTGTTTGCTTGTGTGTGTGTGTGTGTGGTCAACTGTTGTATGACCATAAAAGAAGCAGAAGCAGTACAGCTAAGATACCTGGAAGTGTCCTTTATTGGAATTATTTATTTGAATGAAAATATTAATAAACATAATATATTCAAGATGTGTGCAAATGGGGGAAATGGGGGGAAATTATTGCGGGAGTTTATTACTGAGGCGCAGAACTAATTCGTTTGTGAGGAGCACAAAAAAAGTCGAGTAAACTGTTTTTTAAGAAAATGTGTAGAATGAATCAGGCGGTGGGTGCTTAATAAATGACAGTTTTGTTACAGTTGAAGAAACTTTATTTAGAGACGCTTAGACATTTCTGAAATGTAGGTGTGTATACACTGTTCATGTGAGTTCAGCCTCCACAGCCTAGCCCATACCACCACATCAAAAAGTGGTTGATATTTTGTGAGCTGGTTTAGAAGAACACAGGTTCGGTTCCAGATTTCACCACGATGCCTCCAGCCTTTGCACAAATTTGTGAAACATAATTTTCTCAGGTATGTATATATACATGAGAAAATTATATTTAAGACCTGTTTAGCTGGGCAGTACTTGTTTTTAAAAGCAGTTTTAATACAGTAAATAGTGATTGTATGCATGCCTATGAGTTTGCTTAATCAGTCTCAGACCTCTCCTCATGGACGCCCAGTGTCACATTTTAGTTCTGATCAAATGTCTCAAATAACTGATTTGGCTCAATGGATACTTCATTAGATTAAATCAGGAGCGACTGATGGAGTTTCACAAATTTGTGCAAAGGTTGGAGGCTTTGAGGTGTTCTAACCACAAAACTTCAAATACTTTTTACAAAAAAACAAATCTTGATACTATTTAATGCTTTCTTGTCTGTATCCATTTGTTCTAATGTTTGCTTGTGTTACTTGCTGCTCAGATACACACATTAATTTAACAACACGGGCACACCTGTCTGCTGTCTGTGAGACAGCACTTGCACCGCATTATCACCAGAGGGCGCTACTTTCACTGTAAATTCCCTTGACTTGTCACATGCTCTTTAAAATTTGTTCTCGTCGCTACCACTCAGTCCACCCAAAGAGGCTGCCCCACAAACTGAGAAATATTCACTGAGGCTCAAGCTCCGATAAGGTTCGCCGTGTGTTTGGGATTAAATAATTGCACCAGTCAGACTCTCCGTTCCATTCAAAGCCAGACAGCATCATCCCCTCCATTCTGCTCAACTTGCATGTTTAAAGCATGACGCCTGCCCTAAGCACAGGCAATCTCCTTCACAAAAGGCCCTGTAAAGCCTTCTCCAAACAAGGGTCCCCACGGTCGCTTCCTATTAAACCTCCAGCAGGAAAGCGGCGCCCTGACGCCACTCTGCAGCCTCTGCAGTTCCAAACGAGGGTACGAGCGCCAGCTTAGAGCGCCACTTTTCATGCCTCCGCCAACAACAGGGAGGATTTCAAGATCCACTCATTCAGCAAATGTGAATGAACTTCAGTAAGCCGCTCTTTCAGCCGGAGAAAGACAGTGGTCATTGGTGGGCTTGGCTTTCTAGTGTGGTACTGGGGTCACCACATACATCAAAAATACATATGAATAAACGTATGGACAATTGTACAATGTTGTATTAAACGCACATCAGAATTTGGAGTCTTCGAGGTGTTGGGTTACCAAGCCATGACTAGAGCAAATACCTTGTTAACATAAATAACATTA
Source organism: Brycinus macrolepidotus (assembly GCA_037974445.1). Taxonomy (NCBI): domain Eukaryota; kingdom Metazoa; phylum Chordata; class Actinopteri; order Characiformes; family Alestidae; genus Brycinus; species Brycinus macrolepidotus. The sequence continues at coordinate 12,571 of JBBPCZ010159688.1, read as the reverse complement.
TATATACATTACATTATATCATTATAACATTATATACTCATTAAGAGTTTTAATTAACCTTTACTTTTGGAAAGAATGTGGGGCCTACAAATTCTGAACCTTCAAAGACTGAATAAGATAAGAGGAAGAACAAAAGAAGAGAGTAAACACAGCATAACCAACAGAATAAAAGCCATACAACACAACAATATAGCATAAAAAGTATACTATACAAGTAATACAAAAATATAAATATGTAAGTATATGTATGTATGTACACACTGGATCAATTTATGTATATATGTACATAGTGGATATATATGTATGAATGAACACTGTGGATAAATATACAGGTACACATTGGAGTGTCCTCAGATGCTTGGTAGCAGCAGACAATGACAGAAACAGTCATAATGCACCAATGAAGCAAATAAGAGTCCCCTCATATGGTGAAATACACAAGTATGAACATAATTTCATCACTCATTTTTTAAAATAATGTGACATTGATAGAGACTTGTGTCACATTATACATCTGTATAGTCTACAGAGCTTTTCATGAACCAGTATCCCACACTTATCACTGGCAAATGCTTGAAATAGAGGACTGCAAAAAAGAGTGTCGCAATTCTTGAAGACTTTCACGTCGCACACTAAATTTTCTGAGGTTTGGATTTACAAAATATTTTAAAAAATGAATGTCCTCTACACAGGGGTGTAAGTGAGTCCAGAATATAGGGCTATGTCCCTGTACATGTTTTAATAGCCTCTGATCTTTTTTGGAATTAAAAATGGAAATATTCATATTCAGTACACCTTATATGGATGTATAAATGACATATGAGCATATCCCCTACTCGAGATAACATCCCAGCAGCTATGCATTGGTTTAGGCCCTGAGGTGAGTAGATGATCAGTTGCAAAAGGATTATGGCAGATTCTTTTCTCTATTCATGTTTAGGCTTTTGTTTTGGTCACAAAAGCAGCCAATAGTCAGCATCAATAACGTGATTCAAACAGTGATTTGCCTTGTTAAGCAAAGCTATAACATACTACGATTTTTTTGTTGTTGTTGTTTTCAGTGTTTATTATTCATTCAATCTAGCTCACGCTGACATTAAAGAGAGAGCGAAAAGCACAGCCCCTCTGCAGGATAATGTGCTATACAATGCATTATTATCACTGAACACACTGCCTGTGGTAGCAGAATTGAAATCACAGCATATGCACTATATGGACAAAAGTAATGGGACACACCTGTTTTTCAGGGTTTGGGCTAGACCCCTTACTTCCAGTGAAGGGCAATCTTAATGCTTCAGCATACCAAGACATTTTGGACAACACCATGCTTCCAACTTTGTGGACACAGTTTGGGGAAGAACCTTTTCTATTCCATTCTTTATGTGCACAAAGGAAGGTCCATAAAGACATGGTTGGATGAGTTCAGTGTGGAAGAACTTGACTGCCCCACACAGATGTCTGACCTCAACCCCATCCAACACCTTTGGGACGAACTGGAACGGAGATTGCGAGCCAGACCTTCTCGTCCAACATCAGTGCCTGACTCATCAGTAAATGCTCTACAGAAAGAATGAGAACAAATTCCCACGGGAATTCCAAAATCTTGTGGAAAGCCTCTCAAGAAGCTGTTATAGCTGCAAAGGGGGGACCAACTCCATATTAAAGTCTATGTATTTGAATGCAATGTCATTAAAGTCCCTGTTGATGTAATGGTCAGGCGTCCCAATACTTTTCGTCCATGTAGTGTATATCAGTCTTAAAGGAACAGTAACACAGCTTGTTTAATTTCGTGGCATAAAAAGAGTCTTGGAAAACGGTTATTTGGTACATGAAACCTCACAAATTTTATAAGTAGACTTTTTATAGCAAAAATATATATTAAAAAAAAAAAAAAAGTAGGATATGGGCCCCCATACTGCTTTACTAGATGTGGTTAATAGACTAGTTCGTAATCTGGCCTCTCTTCTTGCGTGTTCATCAGCAACACTAGCAAGCAGGTTGAGAAATGAATCACGCTGATCCATCTCTCCATGACCATCAATTATTTCAGCTCCCTGCAACAGGTCTTGTAAGGTGTGAACATGTACCTTCCTCATGCAGTGGTGCCACATTGCAGTGCTGTCTTTAAAGAAGAATTCCATCTTTGGTTTGAAATGTCTGCTTTTTTCAAATTGTTAAGATGTAAATATAATCATTTGGTGTGTTTGGACATGAAATTCTTTAGAAAGAAAGAATTGTTCCCAGCAAAGGTCATAGGAACCAGATGTCTGAAGCATTTAAGACCTCACAGAAAGCTAGTGATCACAGATACACTGGCTGATGCAAACAGGTACATGCAGGGAGTTTTAGGGCAAAATAGCACACCAAGAAAACATTTCTTCTTATTCTTCCTTTATTAAGATTTTCTTTCCCCACAGAAAATCAGTGAAATTCCCCTTTAGATTCTGCATAATGTTTGGCTGCCTCTGCTTTGTATGCTAAACTATGCTTTTGACTATGATGTGCAATAATGTGCAAAGTTCTTATCAAGTGCTAAAACACTATTATTATGTGCAATATCTTACTATTATGTGCAATAGTCTTGCCATATGAATATCACTATTTATGTCGATATTACTGATCTATTGCTGATCTCAACTACATGCAATAACATACTCATAACCACTATTTGTGTTATTAGAAATTCACTGTAAATTACTTATCTATAAGATTTATACCCAGCATTTGTGTGGGATTGAGTTTTTTTCTACAGATTTTTTATTTAATTTTTTGTATTTAGACTTTATATTTAATTTTGTTCTTGGTCTTGTCTCTGTATCTCTGTGTGTCTGTGCAGTCATTTTCAATTTCCTCCGAGATCAATAAAGTTTTCCGATTCTAATAAACACTTTGTCCACTGTGTGTATTGTGAAGGTTTACAGTATTGGATGTCTATGAGACTGCAGATACAAAAACGTTTTAATGCTTTGTATTAATATACTATTATGTTAATATTTCTATGAAAGTATCTGTTACTGACAGATGTTACTGTTCTGCGCTCTGATTGGCTAATAGGCTCACTATCCCTGTCTAGGATTGATTAGTATTCTCTTTAGGTATGAAATAGCCAATCGTAGGGTAGGAGGCGGGGCACCAGCAGCCAATCACATCGCAGGAATGGAGCTTAATCTGTATACGGGTGGGGAAAAAATAAACGCTGCGCTCCGGAGCCTCTGCGCCGTGCACTCCAGATCCGCCCCGAACTGATCCGTGCCACGTTTTCTCCCCGTCTTTTTAAAAACCCTCCTCAGAGCCTGGGGAGAAAAAAGCGAGGAGCTCAGCTAAAAGCGTCCAGGATCAGGAGGAGACCGGGAGCCTCTCATTGGGAAACGGAGCTCCATCCGTGTGTGACCCCCCCCTCCTCCCTCCCCAGCCCAGAGATGGAGGGCCGGACGGCGCGCTCGTGGATTTTGGCCTGACTGACGGGCACCCGTGTTTTTTCCCTGTTATTTGGATTAGTGTTGCCTCTACCTGCAGCAAGACACGAAGGAAAAAAGAGGGGGGGCTTGGGAGGGGGGGCAAAATGCCGTTCGCCAAGCGGATCGTGGAGCCTCAGCTCCTGTGCAGACACCCCATCCCCAACGACGAGGGCACGCTCTTCGAGGACCTGCGCTCCGTCAGCAACGTGGTGCTCGCGCGCACCCTGCGCCAGCTCTCCGACCTGGCCAGGCACGCGTGCTCCGTCTTCCACGAGCTGGAGGGCGAGATCGCGTCCACCAGCCAGAGGCTCCGTGCGCTCCAGAGCAAAATCGGGCACATCCAGCAGACGGCCGGCGCGCTCGACCCCAAACTGGAAGCCGTGCGTAAGTACGCACACCCTACACGCAGGCTGCGCGGATGCACCTGCTCCGTCGTGCATGCTGAGGGGTCGCTGCCGCGCATGGAGAGCTCTCTCCTCCACCCTACCTCCATTAGAATGTGTCCCACGTTTGCATGCGTAAGCAGCAGCACCTGCATTGCACGCGTGGTCGGTGGGTTTTGGTGGACGTGTGCGTGGTCAGGGCCTTGGGCTGCTGGGCTGGGTGCCCTGGCTCCATGCTGTCTCACACCTTACGCATTGCACATGTGTGGCTGCTCGTGTGTGCACCGTTTTGCAATGCAATGTGGAGTAAAGGCAGATTGTGGTGGGTGTTTTGGGGAGGGGGGGGCGGTGTTTTTGCAGCCTTGTGTACAAACCCAGCAGCTGGGAGCCACCACCATTTGTATAAAATAATGGAGGCTATTATTTGTGGGCAAATGCTATGAGAATGTGAGGTGTTGCAGGTATATGATGGCAGCCTTGGTGGGATGGGATGGGAGCTCACTGAATCATCTCAGACAGCCAAGCATGGTTCTGGCTTAGGATCAGTATCTACTCGCACAACTCCTAATGTAAGGACGGCACCCGGATGGTTGAAACGTTCTGTCATTCACTGTTAGGCTTCAAGGCCTTCATCAGGTTCCTTGGGGAGACTGTGAATGGAATCTAGAGGATATTTTCACCTTATTGCTTTAAACCATATCCTTTGAATGGTCTGGCACAAATTTCTTGATTTCCCAGGCTGGGATAATGAACTGGCTCATCAACATTGATTTATCAGTCCACTCATGCTCTACCTGGATCTTCAGTACTTCTGCAGAAACCTCTGGTTGAGTTTTTCTTTTTCTAGTAAGCGTTTGTTGCATACACTGCTTTTACAGTGACTGTTTAAAAAGTACTGATGATCTCTCCTTTCGAGGTTAAATGTTCTTTTGTAAGCATTCTAAAAGTATTCTAAGAATGTGAAAAAAGTTCCTGTATTTTGATAATTGGCTTTTCGTAAAACTTTTGTCACCTCACCCATCCATATATAGCAGTGCATGATTGTGCCTTTTCATTTCCACTGGTATGACATGATCCGAACCCGTCCGCATTCTCCCGGTGGCACGAGTAAACTGATTTGACTGGAAAAAGATTAAGCCATGTAGGTCAAATGAGTGCCACTGGAATAATCTCTCCTTTTTTCCCCTCTGCGAGTGGTTATTAGGGTCTGATCGAAAGCAAAATTATTCCTCTTTTGCTTTCAACCTCGTCCCCCATGGTCTAACCACTTTGGGCCCAAGGGGACCCTAGAAAAACACTGTGGTGAATTAGTTTCTAGAACTTCACTGGAGCTGGGCAACTTGAACTTTGCTGGAACTGGTCATTCTGAACCTTCTTTGAACTTCAGTGTAGTTTTAACTGGGCTATTATGGTGCAGGTTGGCCTCCCTAACCCAGCTTCACTTAGAGGAGTGTGTCTGTCTTTGTTATGTACCAGAGACCCCAGCGTGGGCTCTCTTTGTGAAAGTCCCCCACTGAGTTTGGCAAGACTGAGATAACACCGGCAGACTGACTGGGCTTTTTACTTTCCGGCCACACCCCCCCTCCCAACACCCCACCCCCTCTTTGCCTAGTGTTATTCTTACTGTCTCCCCACAAGGGCAAAGGGCATGTCACCCCTGAGCTATGCTGTAAAGGTTGATTTCAGGTTAAGTACTCAAGGACTTACTGGTTGCCTCATTGTTTATAATTTATCTTCCAGAACCAACTTTGCACATGTTAGTCTGACCTCAGGAAGACGCTGCTTGATCAAGCAGACTAAATACCGAGCTATCAATTTAAAAGAAGGAGGGCCAGTGTGTCATTGTTATGGATTCATCTTTTTTGTTCTTGGTGTTGATGAACTTCTAGTGAAGAGCCTGAAGGACGCTGTATAATGAGAATACCCGAAGTATTCAAGGGACCTTGTGAAGAGCAAATAATTCTGACAACCTTCATATCTTCAACACCTTCGATGATAAAATTAGCATGTCAACAGTAAGGATTTACTAATTGAGCCCTTAGTTTTCCTACTTCCGTAGTGGCATGAAGACATAGAATCAGTATCCTCCTGCTGAATGTGAATGGGTAGATGATCCATGAGCACGCCCCCCTGGGAGCCTTAAATTGGACCACGGCCTTTGCTTGTTAGATCAGCATGACTGGATTCACCTCGTTGTTCCTTGTTGTTGAGGAACAGTTCCTGTACTTCTAGGGAAGGGTTGAATTAAGATGTATAGAGAGCAAATCCAAAATATTCAGGATAACATATGATACATGAGCTGTAGTGGTATGAAGATCTCTAAACAGAGTCTATATGCTGAAGGTGAAGGATTAGATGATCCATGACCATGGCCCCCTGGGAGCCTTAAATTGGACCTCAGCCATTACTTGCTAGATGAATGTGACATTATCCTGGATTCGCCTCTTTGTTCCTTGCTGTTGAAGAGCAGTTCCTGAACTCCTGTAGAGAGGGCTGAAGAAAGTTTGAACTTAATTACACAATGGAACCGGGAAATAAATGGAGCTGTTCTAAATCCTGACTCCCTCCTCCAGGTGAGGCTGTGAAGGATGTTCTTTATGTGAAGAGGAGGGCCAAACAGTCTTTGCTAGAGGAGTCAGTCGACTAAGTCTTGATATGGAGTCAGTAATGGAGCTTTGAGAAGAACCAGCCACCTAGAGCTAGGAGTCTGTTGACATGATCAAGGTGTGGCGGTCACCCTTGGCCTGGCCTTAGCCAGTTTGATTAATTACTAATGATACTCAGGCACAAGCTTGTGCTTTTATGTCCTGAAACAGGGGGGTAAGTGTCTGGTCCAGGGAAGTGTGAATGTGTGTGTTGTCTCACACCTAATAAGTGGAGTCAGAATAGACATTTGTGAGCTTGCTGTGTGTGGCAACCAAAATAAACAGACTGAAGTGAATGGTCTCCGGTTGAGGGTTCAGGTTTTAAAGTCTTAGTGTGTCTGTAGTTTTTGCCTTCTGTGCCAGGCCCGTTATTCTAGAGTCCGTTTCTAAAATTACGGCATATAAATTAGGTTAAAGAACAGATTTAGCTTTGGACTTTTTCCAAAAAGAGCTGAAATCATGCTTTCAGATTTCCCATGGAAGAATCAGTAACTGCGTGATGGCATCCAGTGTTTTTGTGTAGTCATTATTTATGAATACATTCATTTTAGATATTTATAGGGGTATTTTTTTTCCAATTTTTATTCTTTATGATGTGTTCATTGGTTTAAGGGAAAAAAAACGTGCAGAGCAAACCTATATAATTCAAAACACTTGCAAAATCAGCTGTATTCATACACATCTGGCAACCTTAACATTTTCAGCACCTTTGATGACCAAGTTAGCATGTTGAGTATTGTGCAGGTAGTAATTATAAGGCGAACACCTCACTGAGGGCCAGTATTTATGAGGCTTTATGACAGCTATATAAACCTTTTACGACAACTGTCTTAAACCTTATTCCAAGATTTACTCAGCTGGTGCTTATTCCAACAAGCACAAGTTGCCACAAAGGCAGATTTATTCACTGTTGATGTAATTCTAGTGTTGTGACAACTGACACTTGTTAGAATAAGCCTTTTTCATTACTTATGTAGGTTTATGTCAGCTGTCATACAGGTTTCCTTGCTGCTGTAGGGGGATGTAGATGATGCATAGCCGGTGATCGGATGCAATTTATCATTATTGTGAAAATTATCATAATATGCCTCAGTAGTCTTTCTGTGATATCATCAGTACTTAAAGAACACTGACCGACAGCATGTTTAAACAGAGCTTAATTGTGTTAGTGTGTGACCTTTAGCACAATTTTTTTGATGTATTGAATATGTCTATTAATAACACACAATATAATTCAAAGATTCAACCCCACAACCATGGGAAGATTAAGACAAATTAAAAAATACATATTAAGACTTTTTAGTGTGTACAAAGATGTCAGAGTTACCTGTGGTGTTGTGTGCCCCTCTTCCCCATATTTACACTGTAGTCATTAAAAATATCTTTGAATACTCATATCTGCTGATGGGGCAAAATGGTGGCGCTGTTGCCTCACAGCAAGAAGGTCCTGGGTTTGTTTGGTTGGCCGCGGATCCTTTTTGTGTGGAGTTTGCATGTTTTTCCGGTGTCTGTGTGGGTTTCCACCAGGAGCTTCGTGTTCCTCCCACGGTCCAAAGACATGCATGTCAGGTGGAAGGGAGATACTAAATTATTTCTAAGTATGACTGTGTGTGAGAGTGTGTTTGTCAGCGTGTCTGCCCTGTGATGGATTGTCGACCTGTCCAGGATGTTTCTCTATGCCTTTCCCCCAGTAAGTGCTGGGATTGACTCTGTTACCCCCGCTGGCACCCTGGTTAAAGACAAAGACTCAAAAAATGGGTGGATGGATATGTGTTGAGTAAACACATGAAAAACTACATGCATTTCCGCAAGTAAATGCAAAATGGGGTTGCTATAAAAACAGTGTTTGGAGACACCCAAACTTTTGTTTTATGGGCAAGAATAACTTTGTGTTAAAAAAAATCTTCTCGCACCATGGATTCGAACCGAATTTGCAGACTCTTACCAAGCCATTTATGGGTGAGGATGGCTGAACACGTAGCAGCATTCCCAGGCTGATTATTTTTAGTTAAACCACAGCAAACAGTGACACGCATCTTTTTTTTATAAAATTTGCCGGAGCTTTAGTGTCTTGAAGTCTGTTTATGAGTCTGCTGTGTGTTTTGCTCTGCGTCTGTTTCTTTCCGTTTGTTTTTTCGCTTGTCTGTTTCCAGCCTCCTTATCCGTGACGTCACAGACTCTCTCTCTCCATGTCCGTATTTCAAAAACTGTAAGAGAAGAAGGTGCCAAATTCCAGCTATAGAAGAATAACAAAAATAAAACTTAATACCAGAGAACACCTCTCCCTCTATGTCTGTGTTTCCCTACATAGCACGAGAAATGGTCAGTAAACCTTTCACACAATTGCAGAATAAACAGGTAAGAGGGGGTGGAGCTAGTTGAGATTGTCCGCTTGTTAATCAGTCAAGGGTGGTGTCTCGTTCCCCTGGACACATAAATAATAAATAAATATACTAGATGTTATAATGGGTTGCCAAATTGTTTCATTTCACTTAGTGCACTGTGGTTTGTGAAATATTGTATAAAAATCATACTCATACTCATAGTTTTGGTATTTTTTATAAATGTGGCGCTGTTGGCTCTTTTTTGTCCATTCCAACTTATCAGTTGACTGAAAAAGCATTGTGAATATCATGAAATGCCATATTGCCTACTACTAGTATGGAGGTCCTTAAATCCACCCATATGCTAAATGTAAGTAGATAGTTGATCTATGAGCATGGTCCTGTGGGGGAAATTGGACCACCGCCTTTGTTCGCTGTTGCTCTCTGTTTCTAATTTCCTTCTTCTGGTCAAGCGTGTTTCTTGACTTAATTCCAGTTTCTTTTCTTGAGAGGAATGCTGAAGGGAACTTTGTATATGTTAAGACCTTGGTTCATTATCATCAACAGGAAGTAAAACCAGATTGGATTTATTCCACACTAATTACTACTGACTTAATATAAAAGTCTTAGGCCGGACCCCTACGTCTCTGGATCCAGGTATGTAAATACATTTGAGTCTACCTGATGGTGCTGGTCAGAGGGAGGGCTAATTGCAGAGGTGTGTTGATGCTCAGGATGTGCAGCTTACCTCGAGGCCATGGGGCATTTGAAGTCAGGATGGCTGAGGTGCTTTAAGGAGGGATGACAAAGCAGAAGGCCGTCTTCATCTGAGGATACATGCCCTTTTCACGTGTACTTTTGGGCACTTAACTTAACTTGACTCCTCTTTTACATGAATAGGCAATAGATTAAAAGTGTTAAACTAGATATACCACATTGCAGTGGATATTATAACCACCGCGGAAGTTGAGAGAATAAGCAGGGTCGGAGAAGAATGTGCAAACTGGCCCAAGTTGCGAGAGGCTGAATGACTTGACTGCTGGTGAAACAGAACCATTTGAATTTTGTAAATGATGCACCAAACCATTTCACAGGAACACAGGAAAACGTAGCTTTTTTGTGGTAATATCTTATGGCTGATTTGTTTGAAATAGCATGTATATGCCATTATGAATGAGCCAACAACATTTTTTTTCCAGATTGGCCATTCACACAGGCATGCATTTGCTGCTGAATTTTGATTGACCGTTAGTGGCTATTTTGTCGAGCCAGGGAAATGGACCTGTGTTAGATGTGAGCAGATATAGCCTAGTGTAAGCCTACCATATTTTAAAAATTTAGCTTAAGCAGTTCCTGAGATATTGAAATGTGTCTGGTGCAGCATCAAATTTTGTAATTTTAGCGAAACAGTTATTGAGCTTTTTTGCCCAAAAAGGGCTCTGTGGAACATTTTCAGAAGTTCAAAATATTTGCAGTGCTAGTGTTTTTACCTTATTTAAAACATGGCTAACCAAGTTGCGTATAAATTAGCAGCTGTTAGACACTGTGAAGTAAGAGTAGTAGCATGGCCAAAGCTTGAATATGTCATTATTATATTGAAGACACCATAATGATAACTTTAAAAAGTCCAAAAAAGGACAAAAATATCAGTGGTTTTACTGTACTGTTGTAAAGTAATCAGCACCTCAACATTTCTAAATGTAATTGGATTTAATTGGATTTACTGGATTTAATTAAAACCTCAACTCTAATTAGAACAACCATCGGCATTCTGAGTGTGTTCTAGGCAACTTTTCAAGACAGGAGATCCTAGATCAACTTTCATACAGTGGCATTCAATATGGGAAGCACTGTCCAGCGTGCTTTGGAGTCGGGCCCGATGAGAAAGAGATACCTGCTCCATGTTCCTCCCCTTGATCAGTTTTAATTGGATTTCATGTTTTTCTAATGAACCATAAAGATGGAGGGCTCATTAACAGTGTTTAGAGAAGTGGCGCTGACTTGTTACTCTTACCACCAAATTACTTTGTTTCTAAAGGGAATACAGACACCTGCTAGTGTTAATACATTGGTAATCTAGCAGTGTATAGCAAAATAATTTTTATCCCATTTTATTGTGAAATTAGTCACCATAAAAAATCACTGCTGCTTTCACATGTATATTGGAATGGAGATAATGAAACATATGACTGCTGTGTTGTTCATTTTATACTTTGATATGAAAATGTATAAGAATGTGTGAGATCTACTACGTACACAGATGGATGGAAAAATAGATGCCTTACTAACCCTGAAGGAAATTGTATGTTTTAAAAAATGCTATGAAAAACAATGCGGAATTGTTTTAAAACAAACAGGAGAAGGAGGGAAAAAGTCAAATAATTGTCAAAAGTAAATTAATAAGATAATAGCATAATGGGCTGATATCCAATCAGCCAGTGGTTAAGCAGCTTCTAAACTGTAGTTATTGTTAATATGCTTGGCCGTCCTTTACCGTGTATATCATGGTTCATGTCATTTATCACAATAATGATAATGATATCTTTATATTACCTGCACCTAACCAGAGGTGTAGTCTGTAATAGAGGGGCTGGCTCTCGTGCTTTCTCTGTGCTGCCTTTGCCATGCAGAGGGAAGAGCGAGGCCTGGAGGCAGCCATGTCCTCGGCACTGAGTCTGCTTAGTAACAGAAACCTGAGGGAAATGTGGGCTAACCTTTTAACAGGCCTGCTGCATCCTCTCTCTCTCTCGCACTCTTTCTCTCTCTCTCTCTCTCACGCTCTCATCTCAAAAAGCCCCTGGAGTTAAATTCATTGTCCTCAAGCTTTAATAGGCCAGCTACACACAAAGGCACAAGAAGACCCTAAACATACAAACAAATATATAGATAGAGAGGGAGGCGCTGGATGCAAACACCGAAGCTGCATCCCAGACCACACACTTCTGTACTTTACATCCTGCATCACTAAATGTGTTTCTTATGGTTGTGTACTATTTTTTGCAGACTGTTTAGAGTGGTAGTTTGCAATTTGGGACGCTGCTGCACGTTAATGGCGAGTACTCGGGCGATTCCCAGCCATTCTGTTTCTATGATTATCGCACATGAGCCTCACTGACCTGGAAGTGAAGTTGCTATGGACGGCACATCATCCTCTGAGCCCTGCACAGCCTCTCTGTGGGCCCATTTCTCATTGGCCCGCCTCTGGGCTTACTGCAGTCGTGTGCATAAGTGCTTTTAGAGGTTCCCTTGCACATTCAGTTACACACACACACACACACACACACACACATGCACACACACATGCACACAGCCTCAGAGAAGCAGTATACCGCAGCTTGCAGGCAATGCTTCAATTAATTCCACAACAATAGTAACTCTAGTTTCATAGTTGTGTTGCTCTGGTACATTTAGATTGTGTTTGATAAGAGGTTGGGGTTTTTTTTGGTTTTTTTTTTTGATTATCTGATAATACTTCACGAGCCCTCAGGTAGTGCGCTGTTTTCCAAAGACAGATTAAACCAAAATAAGTTGATAAAATTATAGTCGTTCATCTTGTATATGGGGGGAAAAAGCAAATAACATCAATGTAGCTTGTCTTGTTTTTATAAATAGCAGAATCTTTACATAGTAATAATATTTACTACGTGAATAGCAGTCCACTCATCATACACTATATGGAATCCATTCCAGTTCATCCCAAAGGTGTTGGATGGGGTTGAGGTCAGGGCTCTGTGTGGGCCAATCAAGTTCTTCCACACCAA
>JBBPCZ010159659.1:0-17728 GCA_037974445.1 Brycinus macrolepidotus | reverse complement strand
CTCTTTCTCTCTCTCTCTCTCTCTCTCTCTCTCTCTCTCTCTTTTTTTCTCTGTCTCTCTTTCTCTGTCTCTCTCTCTCTCTCTCTCTCTCTCTCTCTCTCTGTCTCTGTCTCTGTCTGTCTCTTTCTCTCTTTAGATTAAGAATGTTCTAAACTCCGCCCGGTTGCTAGGAGACGCTGCGGTTTCCTTCACTAACAACTGTGTGGTGGGAATCGAAGCCAACACGGATCGAATCAACAAGCTGATGAACGAGTCTCTGATGCTCGTCACCGCCCTCAACCCTCACATAGGCAAGCCCACCGACACCATTCAGCCTGCAGGGGGTGCTCTGACACAGGCTTTAGCAGCGCACCGCTCAGCTGTTGAGCTTCTAAAAGCTTCTAAAAGCTTTTTCATTTAATTTTACCCATTTTATTTCTCCCTATTCAGTCATAGCTGAACTCTTACAAACATGATTCTTGTGTTTAGGTCATGCATTTGCAAATATGTGATTAACAGACTTGCTGACTTGCCCTTTTAAAATGATCATTCAGTCAATAATGGTAATGTTGCTGACAATAACTAAACACCCATAGTCACTGATTAGCATTATACAAAGCATGTCATGGTGTCTGGTGACTTTAGCCCCTATGGTTAAATTACTGTTCATTACTGTTCGACGTGACCTTGCAAGATAAAGTATTGGGACAGCTGGTGGTCTGGTGGTTAGGGAGTTGCACCTGCGATCAGAAGGTCATGGGTTTGAATCCCAGGACTGCTAGTGGCACCACTGAGGTACTCTTGAGTAAGGTACCGTCCCCACACACTGCTCCCTGGGTGCTGTGTTCCCGACTGCCCGCTGCTTCACCTGGTGAATGGGTTAAATGCAGAGAAAGAATTTCACACTGTTCACACTGTGTGCTGTGGAGTGTTCACGTCTGACAAATGGACACTTTACACTACTGGCACTCTGCCATGGATGTAAGTCAAGGAGGCTACAATTATCAAGATTTCTGATTGGCCGTCTGCACAGATGTACCGGTTTTATCTGTCCTGTGGGAGCGTCCTACAGCAAGATACAGCAGCTGGATCGATCTGACCTTAAAATGATTTAATAGCTTCCTTTGCAGCATTCAGAAGTTAGTAATTGAGATATTCTCTGGTGACTTAAACCACTGGCTTAACTTAACCAATGGTCCATCTCAGAATTGAACAATTTTGTGACATTTTGTTTGTCCCTGGACCAATATGAAAAATTACACAAATTACAAGTGACACTGGCTTTGCAAAAATGCTAGACTGGCCATTTTCAGGTGCCTGTAATACCTAGGTGCTTGAAAAAATGTGGCCTAATTTGGCCTAATTCCAAATGTATATTTATTTAGCTAGTAGCATTTATCCAATTTAAAAACTCAAACAAGACTGTAAATGATAAAAGACCGCAGCTCGGACTGAAAAACCTTGACCTTGACTCCATGGGCGCGGTTTTGGGACAAATCTGCTTATTTTCCATTTTTTTCCACTTTAGAATCATATTTTCACAACATAATTGCTATTCATCCTCAACATCATGAACACAATTTTATTTGTAAGGGAATTTGAATGGCCACTTACGTTTGGGCCAAACCTTCAACATGTTTGAGAACTTACAGGGCTGTTGTTTTCATTAGATTCCACCAAAGACACAACAGTAAAGGTTATAGAAATGTATTATTTATGCTTTTTCTTGTTTCTTTATATTGTTTTTCCAGCACTTTACAGCCCTGAATGTTCTCAAACATGTTGAAGGTTTGGGCCAAACATAAGTGGCTATTCAAATTACATTACGGATGAAAGTGTGTTTGTGACATTGAGGATGAATAGCAGTTATGCTGTGGAAATATGATTCTGAAGTAGAAAAGAGGCCAAATTAAAAAAAAAATCCATAAATCATAGGATAGTTCAGCAAAGGAACTGAGTGCTTAAGAGAAAACAAGTCAGTGGTGAAGAAATCCACCATCACTACCATGTTTGCGAACATCCAGGGCGGCTGTTTTCATTTGATTCCACAAAGGACACAGCAGTAATGGTTATAGCTTTGGAATTTATTATTTATGCTTTTTTTGTTTGTTGTTTTTGTTTTTCCAACACTTAACCTTTAGAGCCCACCACCCCCACTCACAGCGCAGGCAGAAAAAGCGCGGCCCAATAACACCGCCTTGTTGAAAATATCAGTGGAAGTTAAATTATTTGTAGTTGTTTACTCCAGCATAATTTCTGGCCCCTCCCAGCCTGAGGGGTTGAGCCCTGGTAAGTCCAGGCATTAATACAGCCTTGGCAGCGCGGAAATGCTCTTTATGAGAAAGTTAATGAGACATGTCCAGCTTAGTCTAGACTGATCCAGGCTGCTGCTTTTCAAATAAAAAGAGCAAAAACATCAGCTAATAAATACTGAGATTTGTACAGACATAGACTGGATGGATAATTGCAGGGAGTTTCAGTATAAATGGGTTTTGGTATCCAATACTAGCCAAAACTAGATGCATTTCCGAAGTGTGATTGGATGGTTGCTATAAAACCAGTGTTTGGAGACACACAAACTTTGGTTTTATGGTTTGTGTTAAAATAAATAAATAAATAAATAAAAAATTTGCTTGCACTGTGGACTCAAACCGGCGATCTGCTGATTCAGAGCCCGGCGCTTTACTGCTGCGCCACAGGGGCGTGAACCCGCTGCCACTTACCAAGTCATTTATGGGCAAGGACAGCCGAAAACGCATGTAGCTGCGTTCACAGGCTGTTTACTTTTAATTAAACCACAACAAACAGTGACACGTCTTTTTTTACAACTGACCTGAGCTTTAGTGTCTTGAAGTCCGTATATGAGTCTGCTCATATGTGTTTTGCTTTATGTTTGTTTCTTCTCGTTTGTGTTCTTCCCGTGACGTCACAGACTGTCTCTCTGACACACATTTTGAAGGTGACTCGATTGTCCTCTCCCTCTCCCCATATATTACAGAGGCGACTCGACCACAAAAATCTATTTTTTAAACGGTCAATACTCAGCCCCTGGTCAACCGATTAAAAGTTATATTCAAGCGCACAACACCAGATATAAATGGACATTTTGACGTTGGAACCATGCCAGTATTTCAAAAAACTGTAGGAGGAGGTGCCAAATTCCAGCTATAAAAAGAATAATATTATTATTAATAATAATAATAATAAAACGTAAGAAGAACAGTAGTGTGATTGCTAAGTAGAAAATGCTGGACCAGATGTTCAGAATTCTCCAATACTGTGTCAAATCTAACCTGAAATAGTACACACTTACTATATCGTGTTATTAGCTGTGCATTTCTTCCTTTGTGGTACAAGAGAGTTGGAGTACTGTGAGTATAATGGTCTACTTTTAGATGCTTATCTTAAGTGCTTCAGTAAAAAAAAACAGCTCTTTTTAAAGCTTAGCCGATAAAAAGAAGTCGGATCTGGCCAATATCAGTATAGAGAAAGGAAGAAGTACTATCAAGCCATCTCTAATTACGGTCAGTTTTCTCAGTAGTAAAGAAAAGAAGAGTTAGCGAAAGTTATGAGAGGAGGTGGGGGAGGCATGTACGTGTGCGTTCGTTTCAGGTGGTGTGGGGCGGCTCAGGCCAGCCTACAGTCTGATTGATGACCTTCATCAGACTTGCAAATACAGTGGCACTTTGCCTATTTCCATCCGTTTGTCCTGTCCCCGAGCAGCTGCTGAGAGAGCGTGAGGCTCCTAACACACACACACACACACACACACACACACACACACACACACACACACACACACACACACACAGACCCTCCAAATGCCCAGGATGGGGTCAGGCCAGCAGGACCCCAGCATGGCGTAGCGCTCAGACTGTCTGTCTGAACCACCTCCCGTCCGGCCTCTGAGTGCAGGACGCGAACCTTTATCTAGTGAAGTAATTGGATTCGGGAGCATTCCTAGACAAGATAATGAGTCCGTGCCCTTGTGTGGACGGTGAGGTTTAACAGAATTTAGTTTAGCGGGCAGTTTTGGCTCAGCTGAGCAAGTTCTGGTTTGTTTAGGATGTAGCAGTGTGTCCCTAAAACATGTACCTTTTATGTGGGTCTTTGTTTTTTTTCTTTTTTCTGGGTCTTTCAGATAACACAATAAGATTGATGACTTTGGCGCCATTATTTGTAGGGCTAGTTGGAGTAATTTGTTTGTTGGTACATTTATATTCGAGTCAGTATTTAGTAGGCCTGCATGATTTGGGCAATATATCAGTAGTGAGATTTTACTTCTTCATATTGTAATTGCGATGCCTTTTGGAATTAAAAAGGGTTAAAGTCTGTAAATGTTGTTTCAAATGGTACATTTATTAGACTACAAGAAAATACTTATATGATACTACTAGTTTCTGGTTAGATGACATTAAAGCCAGAGCCCTGTTTGTTGTGGTGAGGTCTGGTACTGGATGAGGCTTTTGCTGCCAATTCCATGGGGGCCTTCCACATGGTTAGACAATCCTGTAGATTCAAAAACCAGAGCTATGCTGTGTCTGTAGTTTAACTTGACTCATACAAGCTGTATTCGAACGAGAGGCTACTATCGCAGCTTCTACAGCAACATATGGGGCATAAGAAGCTGTGCTCTGCCTGAGCCTTAGTACATTGTTGCCCTGCTGAAAATATTTTGAACTGCAGTCAGGAAAATATTTAATTACGCGTCATTAAAAAATGTAAGCATTATTTTTAAGGGCGATTTTGTGAAGAAGTAATCACGTTCTCCTTTAGAAGTACCAAAAAAAACATTCCAAGCTTGTAAAATTTGGGCTGGCCCTAATTGTTAGCCTTGGTAGCATTTCTGTCTGAAGTATTAATTGTGTACTCTCCTGGGTAAATGATGGTGACTCACATTTACATTTGAGTATACATAACAGTATATGCAGGGATGAAGAAAACAGGCTTTTTGTCTGATACTAGCACATAATACACAGTACACAATATTATAATTACTAGCACATAACACACATTATACAATATTATTATAATTATTAGCACATAATACACAGTACACAATATTGTCATATTATTATAATACACAATACAACATATAGGACAACATATATCCTACAGTCACTGTGTTTGAGTAACAGGCTGCCTTGTATGAGCTAATGAGTTCATTCTAACACTAGAACTAACTGGTGCAATGGAAGATGGTGATGATAATGTCCCCCCCCCCCCTTTTAATGATGTAAAACTTGCAAACTGTAATATATTTACATCACATTTACACTACTTTTAAAACAAGCAAAACAGTTTATTCTAACCTTAAAGCATTCCACTGAATTGTTGACCTGTTTCCTCCATTTGAGCAATAAAACATACAAACAAATACTTGAACAGTGATTTGAAAAGTAGAATATTGGAATTCCAGAATATGTAAAGAACTCAAGTCCCTGTGTACATTTCTAATAAATGACACTCGCACAAGATCATGCGCTGAGATGGAAAGTGCAGAAATATTTTCATCAGGTTATTATTATTTTATACACAGCTCAATAATTTACGGCATGCAGCCAGACGTCTGTATCCGAAGAAAAATCCCGGTTAACGTTGAATGCATGTCTTTATGGTATCTCTCCTTTCGCAGCAGTAACGCGCTTCATAAGAATGAGGGAAGAGAATAAAATAGAGGATTATTTCTTATCTATTCACTGAATTGAAGCACATAGGAATTCCCAGGCTCGGCATAGTAAATAAATAATAGCTCGCTACATAGAACAAAGAAGCACCTCACCATGTTCACATCTGCATATAAAGTAGGAGGCAAGAGAGTGTTGATATTCTGCCTCTGTTGAAACACTCGGGAGCAAGAGGCACTTTCAGACATACTAGTCCTAATGGAAACCCTTTTGTGTATCACACAGGCTTAAACAAGGCACGGGGCTGTTTGTATTTAACAGGGGGAAAGGAGAAGGGCATAAAAGGCTGTTGGTGTGATGAATTGAGTCCTATATTTTTGATACACTTACAGATTTGGACGTAGTTGCATTTCCAAGTAGTTCTCAGATAAGCTTTCCAGATTCTTTTTACTTCCCCGCTTTCTTTTCTTGTTTGTAGTTCCATTTGAAGTATTTATACACTCTTGCAAGCTCTTTTAGTTAGCAGTAATGGATATTGCATAATTCTTCTTACCTCTGTCTCTCTCTCAGGTTATGACAAAGCTGCTGCCATCGCCAAGACTGCGCACAAAGAAGGCTCAACATTAAAAGCCACTGCTATTAAACTGGGCTACCTGACCGGGGAGCAGTTTGATCAGTGGGTTCGTCCCCAGGACATGCTTGGCCCCAAGTAAATTATGACGGTTAGAAACTGTGGAAAAGCCAATAAGAGTCCTATCTTTGTACAATAAAACACATTTTTGTTGAACTATGTCGTTTTCTTTTGAAGCTCAAGAGCTTTTGTGCTGTATTCTTTTTGAAGTGTTTGTTGAAGTTCAGTCTTTTGTGTGTAAATGGCCCGTAAAGTCCTCTAGAGCGTTTATGGTAATTACCCAAAGCATCGGGACAATTCAGAGAGACCAAGAACTTCAAAATCAACTCTGTAATCGATGTGATTTTTAGTTTTCCTGGAGTGTGACCAAAGCTGGTCCAGAAGTTAGGCAATGAAACAAAAAAAATCCATGTTGATGCATTTAGCATACAAGCTATTTCAGTAAACATAAATGGCAACAACACAAAAAATCTATATTTGCAAGAGTGGAGTGTTTCACACTGATCTTTAGCCAAAAAAATGTAGATAAATGGCACGGTTCGCAGTGGTGTGGTGACTTATGAGCAGCTTTGATAAGCCTTTAATTCATCCATCACAACCAGTAAAACCACAAGTAATGATGATGCCGTCTCCTGCCTTACAAAGTTCACAAACAGTGTGAAATTTCGCTGTAGAAATTTGACATAAAATCTAACTGTGGTGAATATCATCAAAATTGCTAGAAATTTGCTCACGAAAAGTCACTGACAAGGGTGACCGGGCCTTAATACACATTTGACAATATACTGCAATTTGTCTCACAAACGAGTCCATCTCACTTTAACTGTTTATTTTCTCCACTCGATTTGTGCTCTGTTCATTTATTCAACTGCTTGAAATTTCAGTTTTGTAAGTAGGTTGAGTGTGTACTCGTGTAAAAATACGAAGCAAGTGGTGTAAATGTCCCTTATGGCAGTAAAAACATAAACTCTTTCATATAACCATGAAACAATGTTTAATAACTAATTCACATCAAATTTTTGAATGGAAACTTTGTAAATGCTTTGACTTTCAAGCATGGGCAATTAAAACAAAGACATGCCTGGATAATTTCCCTGAGTGTGTTTCACCACGATTTTCTGCAAATGATGACTAAACCTGTGTTTTCAAACTGTCTCGGTCATCTATTAAAATTTTCCCTTTAAAAAGGGTTACCTGAACGTTTTATCATGCTCTTATTCTGTCTGTATGGACCTCTACAAGTTTAGAAATTTTGGAGCCAAAAAACACAAAACCTGTGTGTCGGACTGGTGGAATTACTTTAAAGACTAAAAATGCATGACCTTGTTTTTTGCTCTGCTTTTGTGTATAAAAGCCTGCTGTTTTTTCTTAAAGCTAAGTGTATTATAACCCTCAGGTGCAGCTTCCTGCTTGAAGATTTGCAGCGTGCTCACAAGGGGAAACCAGTGCGTTATCCTAATCTTGTAAAGCTTTGCCATTTTAGCTTCCCTTGCACTCTCTTCTGCCCTTCCGCTCGTAATCCAGGCCTGCGTGAGTCCTAAACTTGTGTGGTGTGCCCCAGGGTTCAGCCTTAGGCCCTATCCTATTGATTTACATTGAAGCAGAGTGGACGAGGATGGCACTAGGGAGTCGGAGTGCCATATGGTCCTGCCAAGAGAATTGCTCTTTCTCAAAATGGCACTGGCGAAGCTTGACAGAGGGGGATCTGTGGTTACCTGGAGACAAAGGTGGCGATAGGGAAGGGGAGGGGAAAGTGTGACATGTGGGAACTCCACGGGTGATGAGTCTTCAGCTGCGCTGGCTCAGTTTCAGCTTCTGGTACTTAGGTAAGAACACAACCTGAACCTCTTACTGGATTTTTCTGCCTTTGTAAAGCTTGTATTTATTTTTAAATGCATTAAAACCTGGGCAAAAAAGCAAAGAAAATGTACATTACATAATTTGTGAGTTTGGAATAGCGTTAGAAAGCAAGGCTTGCAGAATTTAGCGAGCCGTAAAAGATGTTGGGGGACACAGGAGGAAGTTGCCTGTAGCCAGCTCAGAGGAGGACCTGTGGTCAGCCATATGACCAGCAACAAACCAGTGATATTTCCCTGCCATGTCTTGCCATAAAGATGTTAAGTCTGAAAAACCTGAATGATGAAAATGCTAATTGGTAATTAGGTCTAAGCCATTACGAGATTATCACTTAAGCACACATATAAACCCCAGGTCATTAGAAGCAAATCTTATAAAGAGGTAAAATACTGTTTGCTTCTTAGGGTTTAATAGAACATCAATGGTTACTTTGATAACAATCTTTTTTGCCATCTCTTTATTACTGTGTTTCAAATGGGATTGGCCTTGAAAGGAAGCGTGATTTATTTGCACAGCTTTGAGATATCAAATATGATATTTCAGAGGACTGTTTATGCAAGCCACCCGTCGTGTGTTCTCCAGAGAGGCTTTCCTTTGTTTGGTGGCTCCGGGCCCAGACTAGAGCAGCTCCGTGGCTGAATCAGCAAGGTCGGCATTTTAATGGGGAAATGCCATAGGCTTTTGTCTTTAAGGAAACCAGAAACATATTTAATGGGCTCCTCTAAAACCAACGCCTCAACCAATCTGAATGACTCTTTCAAGACCCAAATGCTCAACTTAAATAAAATACAAATGAAATTACGTTAGGTGTAGAGCTGCAAAAAAAAATCAATAAAATTCAATACATTTTCTAATTACAATATTAGAACCATTCAAATAACTGACATGTTTAACATGTTCATAGATCCATGCAGTTTTGTAAAAAATCATGTTTGTTTATCAAGCTAATAAAGCAATAAGCCATTTGAGGCCAGGCAATACAGTGATTTAAGCCCAAAACAATTTCAGTTAATAAAATCACTGCAATGTGCAGCCTCAAGTGGCTTGCTGCTTTTATAAGACTTCATTAAATCATTTATTATCATGGGATTATTATAAATTATTTATAATTGATAATGGGAAACAAATGTCCTGCCGAGAAATATAGTTTACAGTATAATAATTATGCCAAGAAACCATGAACAAAATGTTCAGATGCCCATCATTGTATATTGTAGTAATTTCAGCTATTTAACTTTTCTGTCACATAACAGTGAACACATCACACTATAGCAGTGTTTAGCACAAAAAAATGCTTTATGAGTAGTTTATGCTAACCAGTTTATGAATCAATAACACAAATTATGGTGAATCTCAAACGGCTCCCTGATACATACATAAAAATAAAAATACTGGCTCCTGCACCAAAACAGAATATGTAAAAAAAGAGCATTAGGGATTCATGCACAACTTCATTCTGGACAAACAGTGCATGAGTTGCTTGTAGAAGCCAACATTTACATAATTTATAACTAAATATGGTGTTTCATTTGTTTTCTACAGATGATCTGGGACTGAGTTGTGGTGGTAGCAGGCTGGAAGGCAGCCCAGACCTTCCCTTCCCCAGCTACATCCACCATCTCCTCCTGGGGGATTCCAAGGTATTTGCAGGCCAACTGAGATATATAATCCAGCTCTGACCCATCAAGGCACCGCAAGACCTCTGAAGGTGTGCTGTGGATTCTGCACCAATACATTACAGCAGACCCTTTAAGTTCTGTAAGTTGTGAGGTAGGTCCTCCATGGGTTGGACTAGTTTGTCCTACAGATGCTTAATCAGATTGAGATCTGGGAATTTGGAGGCCAAATCAACACTTTGAACTTTCACGTTCCTCAAACAGTGTTCGCAGTGTGGGGGTCATCATTCTGTTGAAAGAGGCCACAGCCATTAGGGAACACCGTCTCCATGAAGGGGTGAACTTGGACCGCAACAATCTTTTGGTAGGTGGTCCATCCACATAAATGCCAGGACCTGAGGTTTCCCAGCAGAACATTATCCAGAGCATCACACTGCCTGCGGTCGTGTACCTTGCTCCCATAGTGCAACTTGGTGTCATCTCTTCTCCAGGTAAGTGACACACACACACACACACACACACACACACACCTGGCAGTCCTCATGATGTAAAAGAAAAAGTGATTCATCAGACCAGGCCACGCTCTTCCATCGCTCCATGGTCCAATTCTGATGCTCGTGTGCCCATGGTAGGCACTTCGTGGACAGGGGTCAGCATGGGCACTCTGAAAGGTCTGTTGCTACTCAGCCTCATACGGAGCAAGCTGTGATCCAAGCTGTGAGTTTTGACTACTTTCTATCATAATCAGCATTACCTTTTTCAGCAGTTTGTGCTACATCAGCTCTTCTGTGGAACTGGACCAGTTGTACTGGTCTTTGCTCCCTGCGTGAATCAGTGAACCATGGGCACCTATGACTCTGTCGCCAGTTCACCAGTTGTCCTTCCCTGATCCACTTTTTCTGGGTTCTGACCTCTGCATACCTGGATCACCCCACGAGACTTGCCATTTTTGGAGATGCTCTGACCCAGTCATCTATCCATCGCAGTTTGGCCTTTTTCAAAGTCGCTCATATCTTTACGCTCACCCATTTTTCTTGCTTCCAACATCAACTTCAAGAACTGACTTCACTAGCAGCCTAATATCTCCCGCACCTTGGCAGGTGCCATAGTCTCAACTCATTAAGGGCTTCATAATCAGCTGAATCGGTTCAGGTGCAAGAGATCAAGCAAAAACACTGAAATGTGCTGGTCAGAAATGTTCAGAACCACTTTACAAACAACACACTCATTATCTTGTCAAGGTGTTTTTGTACAAGAAAACCTGAAAATTGACTCGTTTGGTGATTTCCTCTTCTTCTTCTTTGATCTGAGGTACACAATTTCCTCTTTGCTTCCAAATGTAGTCGATCAGCCAGGATATTTTAGGGTATGGAATTTGCATCTTTTGTCCTGCACCAAAGCCACCAGTCTATAAGCTCTCCATTTCAGAGTAAGTGACGGATCATCAGTGCAATCATTTCTAGACCACAACCCAACCCAAATAGCAGAGGACACACAGTCTGTTTACACTCATATTGAAGACCTCATATGCAACATCAGAGGCCTTTTCCTTCAGAACTGATACTAGTTGTAAGTGACGCACGGGCTCTGATCTTGTAGTCCCTCTTAATGCATCTTGCACAGTGGCGGAGTTGGACATCTGCTCGGGGCTCCGCTGGCCTGGCTCGGCTCCACGTTGTCCTTGAGAGGAGTTATGCCTCATGGAGTGTGGTCTCAGTGCCAGATGCAGAGGGCCAATTATGTCAGAGTGGCCCAAAACAAGTAAATCAGTTTGAAAATGTGTCTCAGCTAAAGGCATAAAGGGCATGTTTTTCCTCAGTAGTCAACAGTGTTTGAATTACAGTCTTGGGGAATAAACTAATAACCTGGAAAATAATATACAGCTGTAAATATTCACATCTGACTTAAAGACAATAATCAGAATCAGAAAGCTTTATTGATCCCAGAGGAAACTGCTTATGCAATGACTGCACAGACACACAGAGACACAAGGACAAGAACAATATAAAATATAATGTAAATGAAAATAAAACTCTCCAGAAAATACTCAGAAGATGGTTTGTACTAAACACACTATGTTACATACACAAAATGCTGTGGTCAGTAGGAGAGTTGGATATAAATACTATAGATAAATAAATAAATTACTACTGCAGTAGTTTACCAGTTAAAACAAATAGTGGTTTGGAGTTGTTCTCTATACAGAGTCTGTTATGGCACATAATAGTGAAATAGGTAGTGATATTTCACATGATAATGATATTGCATAAGTGGTGATGTTGCACATGATCGGGCATTAAATGGGGCATCAAAGGGGGCATCAACTATTGCTCATAAGTAGTGACATAAATGATCATATTGAGGATCTGTCAAGCATCTGTCGCGTGTGTTGGGCAAATTAATCCATGGAGGTCCACCTCAAACCTTAAAGGATCTCCTAATATTTCTGGAATATCCGTTAGTTTCGGTCTTGGTCCCGGCCCTTTAGAAACAGTTCCTCTCTTGAGCCAGGTCACCAATCAAATCCTGAGTTCAGGAGACTAAATGAAAACAAAACATTTAGACTAACACCAGCAATACTGCCTGGGGAAGTTCCACATTCCACATTCTTTGGAATAAAGCCTAGCTTTTATCTGAGACAAAAGGGTCTGAAACGAAATACAGATTGGACGTTAATTTCTAATTTCCTGCTCAAATAAGAAGCAGTACAGGCTATAAATTTTCCCCCGTGAATCACGGCTCCCCCGTGAGACATGCGACATGCAATTAGCTCGTCTTTGAAGAGAAGGCCAGGGCTTTCATCAAGGGAGATACACACACTTTTCCAGCTCAGCTACCGATTTCCCTTTCTTTTGACTTAATTCTGCTCCCCCCCCCAACCCCCCCAACCCCCCCTGAGAGTACCTCCACCTGGGGTGGCATCTCTTGCCCATCAAAGCTAAAAAGATGGCAGTGCACTGCATGAGCTAATCATCGTCTCATAATCATCCAGTGCCATCTACGTTTCTTTTTTTAATCATTTTCTTAAAGAAAGGTCATTTTTCTCCTGTTTTTATCATGTCATCATAAACCATCAGTATATCTACCTGGTCTACAGGAACTGATTGCATTCAGCCATGAGGGCACATGAGGGGGCAAGGTAGACCACCGGAGGCAGTGTGATGCTCTGGCCAATGTTCTGCTGGGAAAACTTGTGGATGTTACTTTGCCATGAACCACCAACCTAACCATTGTTGCCGACCAAGTTAACCCTTCATGGAGACGCTGTTCCCTAAAAACAGTGTTCTCTTTCAGCAGGATGATGCCCCCTATACACTGCAAACACTGTTCAGGAACGGTGTGAGAAACATGACAAAAAAATCAGGGTGTTGATTTGGCCTTCATATTCCCCAGTCTGATCAAGCACCTGTAGGATGTGCTGGACAAACTAGTGTGATCCATGGAGACCCCACCTCGCAACTTACAGTGCCATCTATATTAATTATTTTCTCAAAGAAAGGTCAGTTTTTCCCTGTTTTTAGTGTGCAATTGTAAATCTCCTCGGTCCAAACATTTGTAGACTCCTTATCGATAATTTCTTCTGAAATCAAGGGCATTAATCGGAGGAGTTTGTCTCTACTTTTGCCTCTGCTTTTCTGGGAGGACTTTACTGCATATTGGAACATTGCTGAGAGGAACTGATTGCATTTAGCCACAAGAGCACTGGTGAGGTCAGGTACTGCTGCTGGATGGGCAGTTCTAGATCTCTAGCACCACTCCAACTCATCCGAGGTACTGGATGGAGCTCCACCACTCCAGAGATCTCCACAGCCAAATGCCGGAGGGCTTTACACTCCTCTGATCATGGTGACCTCCAGAGCATCACATTCTATTGCCGATGCTTTTGCATGGAGATCATACAAGCAATGGGAGCCCCTTAAAAGTGGGGGGTCTGGACACTTCAACACTCCTTAACACCCCCTTTGCCACTACTGTTCTGGTAAGGCTTTACTACATACTGGGACATTGCTGGGAGCAACTGATTGCATTCAGCCATGACAGCACTAGTGAGGACAGGTACTGATGTTAGATGAGTAGGTCTAGACCTCAAACACCACTCCAGCTCATCCCAAAGGTCCTGGATGGAGCTCCACCACTCAGCCCAATGCTGATCACGGCGCCTTCCAGAGTATCCCATTCTATTGCCAGTGCTTTTCTAGGGACATCATACAAGCAATGGGAACACCTTAAAGTCTTCAAACCTCCTACTTTAAGGTGTTTCTACTCCTTGCATGACCTCCAGAGCATCCCCAGTGTTTTTTTACATGGAGATCATACAAGCAATGGGAACAAAATGCAATGCTTTGGAGGTCACATTCCTCCTACTCGAAGGTGGTCCTATTGCTGGTATGACCTCCAGAGCATCCCATTCTATTGCCAGTGCTTTTCTAGGGAGATCATACAAGCAATGGGAACACCTTAAAGTCTCCAAACCTCCCACTTTAATGCGTTTCTACTCCTTGCATGACCTCCAGAGCATCCCCAGTGTTTTTTACATGGAGGTCATACAAGCAATGGGAACAAAATGCAATGCTTTGGAGGTCATATTCCTCCTACTCGAAGGTGGTTCCATTGCTGGTATGACCTCCAGAGCATCCCATTCTATTGCCAGTGCTTTTCTATGGAGATCATCCAAGCATAACGTGTCCAGACCTCCTACTTTAAGGTGTTCCTGTTGCTTGCATGACCTCCAGAGCATCCCATTCTATTGCCAATGCGTTTCTATGGAGATCTCGCAAGCAATGGGTCTGGATACCTGAAGCTGCTAAATATCATAAATAAACCTTTCGTCAGATCTGTGCTGTAGGTGCAGCTCGGTGCTCCGTGGGTTGTATTTTCTCCTGGTTAGCTGTGTTGCTCCTCTCTGCTGCCTTGTGAGGATTATGTTCCTGGGCCAGTGCTGGCGAAGCGCGTGATTGGACGCAGGTTGAGGCGCGTGCACGTCGTGTAGTTGTGCCTGCCTCTCCTCTGCTCGGCTGGAGGATAGTAGAGTCGGTTCGAGAGGGAGAGGGAGAGATCCGTCTCCAATGATTTCTGATCCCAGCGGCAGCTGACGAAGCGCATCGGAACCGAAGGAGGGACTGCAGGACAGGCCTGTGTTTATCAGGTAATTCTCTCCTCGCTCCGTTTCTCTCGAAGCCCCGAGCGCGGGGGGGCTTGCTGGGTCCGTGAACATTGCGGCTCTGCGGTCTGGGGCAAGAAAACGCGAGAGTTTCTCCTCTCTCCTCTCTGCTCTCTCCTCGATGCCCGGTCGCGTGTTTTCCCGGAGCCCGGTGGCGCGCGCCGCGGAGGCGGTTTAACGGGAGGTGGGTCCGCGTGCGGCCGTAAGGGACTCATCGTTTCAGCACCGGACCGAGATGGACAGAGAGACAAAAACAGAGAAATACATCCAATAACAGGACATCATATTATACAAGAACGGTGTTACAATTACTATCTCTCTCTCTTTCTTTCTATTTATTCTTTCTCTCTCTCTCTCTCTCTCTCTCTCTCTTTCTTTCTATTTATCCTCTCTCTCTCTCTATTTCTTCTCTCTCTCTCTCTCTCTCTCTCTTTCTATTTATCCCCCTCTCTCTCTATTCTCGCTCTCTCTTTCTCTCTCTCTCTATTTTTCCTCTGCTTTCCCCCTTCTCTCCTGTCGTTTCCTTTCTTTTTATACTCTCTCTCTCTCTCTTTTTTTCTCCTCTGCTTTCCCTTTCTCTCATGTCGTTTCGTTTCTCTGTATTCCCCCCGTCTCTCTTTCCTTTTCTCTCTTTCTTCTCCCCCCCTCGCGTTCTTTCTTTTTTTTATCCTCTCTGTCTTTCTTTTTATCCCTCCTCTCTCTGTATCATTTCTCTCTCTCTTTCCCTGTCTCTATCCTCTCTCTCTTTCTCTCTCCTTATCTCTCTCTCATGCTTTCTCTTCTCTTTCTCCTCTCTTTCCCTTTCTATATCCTCTCTCTTTCTCTCTCACTCTCTCTCTCTGTCTCTTCACTGCCTTTTCCCCTTTCTCCCTCTTTCTTTCTATCCCCCCTCTTTCTCTGCCTTGTTCTCTTTCTCCCCACATTCTTTTTCTCCTCTCTCTTTGCCTTTTCTCTTTCTCCTCTCTCTCGTTCTTTTTCTCTGCTTCCTATCTATCTTTCTTTCTCCTCTCTCTCTCTCTCTCTCTCTGTCTCTGTCTCCTCCAGGAACGCTCTACCCTGGCCGTTCTTCGTGGTGAGGCATGGCTCAGACTAACAGCTGTGGACAGAGCAGCAATGGAGTAGCGGACGAGTCTCCGAACATGCTGGTCTACAGAAAAGTAAGTCCATCAGGTCTGAATGCGAAGTGCAGAGTTTCTGGCTGTGTCTCGTGGGTACTGGTGCAGCAGACTTGCTTAAAATGAGCTTTACACACTTGTATTGGTAGGTAGACATATATTGACCTACATTATTACATTTCCACCAAAATCTGTCTTCAGCCTCAGGCAGGGACTGTTTCAGGTCGGTATGATGTGAGGACTTTGTCATGTTTCGTTCCTCTGTTCAACACCTTTGAAATAGGTTGTTCTGTTCCCTTTTTGGCCCTGGTTTCTTGTGCGTTGGATCATTATACTGGTTTCACTGGAAAGTGTAAGTGGTACACGTCTGTTTCCAGCATGCAGCTGTTTTAGTGTTGTGTGGAATTAGTCAGTTTCATTTCGGCTCATAATAACTGATTCCCAGAGCTGCTTACAAGTGTTTGTTGAAGATCCCTACATGCACCAAGTAGATCTCTGAATGGGTTGAGTACTGTGGACGCAGTACTATAGAGGCCCAAAAGTTACTTAGAAAAGTAGTTAGTATTTAGGCCTCAAAGTTGGTTGCAGTTCTCCCAAAGAGCTGAGGCCCAAAAAATTATATTATGGCTTTTAGTTAGATGCAAATTATACATGATCTGTCTTCATAACAAGCCAAGCTCAGTCATGGAGTTAATTAAGTGTCTGATTAATTTGGCTAAATAAAGTAGAAAGTGTAATTCTTTTAATACAGCTCATTTAGGATGTTTGCACAGTGTTAATAAGGGTCAAGAATCTCAGTCTGTGTGTGTAAAGAGTTTGAGCTTCTTTATTTTTTTTTACTGGTTCAACCAGTTTTCCATAACCAAAGCTGTTCTGGACTGCCAAATAAACATTTTTCATGTGTATTGCTCATGTAAGCAATTCACCTTTGTCTGTGGGGAAGTATAGCCTGGCTGTCTACCAGAAGGTCATTTATATAGGACCTTCTCCAAGAGCTTGAACTCCGTTTAAAAACCTACAATACAAATACAAATGTGATACATCCATAATAAAAACAGTGGAGCTGCAGAGGCCTCCCATAGAACCAGGCCTGGTCTGGTACAACTGGCAATCCAGAGCTAAATGAAAGAGCAAGGTGGACAGTAAGGAGATAACAATGTCTAATGAGAAGTAGTGTAATGTAAAGCCTAATAAGAAGCAATTGATCCAGTGAAACGAGGGAATTCTGCAGTTTGGAATGGTTAATATGTAAACAAATGGCACTTTTCCAGTGCCACAAGGAACGTGCCATACCACGAACAAATGGGTTTTCATTACAAATAAAGCGACCCATAAAAATAAATAAATTTATACCCGAGTCGAATCCAAGCTGCTCAACGGCAGGCCCAAAAACGGGCCGCAGCTGTACCGACTGCATCACTGCTTTCTTTTTGGTCGAAATGTTGTGAAAGAGACCATGGTTTTTTACTGTCCGTGCAAAAACAACAACAATGGAGATACAAACTAACAACTGAGAAGTCGACGGAATACAAGCACGACTGTCTGTTTGGGCTGAAGATAAATTTCAGTGGGAGTTTTCTATGACAGTAACAAATTTATCTTTAACGCTGTGAGAAACGTGAAAGTGATCCAGGACATCTCTAACAAGTTATCTGGGTTGGGTTCTCATCACACGGATAAAGAATGCAGAGAAAAAATTAAGAACTCAAACAAGACTATAAATAAGAAAAGACCACAATAAC
>JBBPCZ010159617.1:0-17734 GCA_037974445.1 Brycinus macrolepidotus | reverse complement strand
GCCATCAAGTGGGCTCTGGAAGAGTGGCGTCACTGGCTCCAGGGCAGCGGTGACCCATTTACGGTCTGGACGGACCACCAGAACCTCCTTACCATTCAGAACATGAAGCAGCTGAACCCCAGGCAGGTGCGGTGGGCACTGTTCTTTGAACAGTTTAATTTCCACCTTTCTTACCGCCCGGGGTCCAAAAACACCAAGGCCGATGCTCTCTCATGCCAGCACGAGGCTGACGCCCCCCCCGGCGGACCCCGCGCCTGTCCTGTCACCTAATCTCATTATCTCACCTCTGCGCTGGGATTTGGAGGATCGCGTCCGCCAGGGACAGACCTTGGAGACTGTTCCGGCAGGCGTCCTGCCCGGACATCTCTACGTCCCAACCACTCTTCGGCCGGAGGTTCTTCAATGGTGTCACTCCTCTGCGGTCTCCGGTCACCCAGGTACCCGTCGCTCCCTCCAACAGCTGCAGCGGGCCTTCTGGTGGCCCAGAATGGCCGAAGATGTGACGGAGTTCGTCCTGGCGTGTGCAGTGTGCGCCAGGGCCAAGTCTGATAATCAACCCTCGGCCGGGAGTCTCTAACCTCTCCCGGTTCCTCACCGGCCCTGGTTGCACATTGCCATGGATTTCATCACTGACCTGCCGGAATCGAAGGGACAGAACACCATACTCACCATTGTCGACCGATTCTCCAAGGCTGTTCACCTGGTGGCGCTCACCGGACTCCCGTCAGCCAAGCCCACAGCTGAGCTGATATTAGAGCATGTAGTCCATTTGCATGGGTTCCCCCGGGACATCGTCTCGGACAGAGGGCGTCAATTCACCGCCAACTTCTGGAAGGCCTTCTGCCTCCTGATCGAGTCCACCTGCAGTCTCTCCTCTGGTTACCACCCTCAGACCAACGGTCAGGCGGAGCGAACCAACCAACAGCTGGAGCACTTCCTTCGGTGCTTCGTCTCCAACCGACAGCACTCCTGGGCCCGCTACCTCATGTGAGCTGAGCTCTCCCACAGTCTCATGACCTCCTCGGCCATCGGATTCAGTCCTTTTGAGGTATGCAATGGTTTCCAACCTCCGACTCCTGATGTTCAAACATCGGAGGTTGGAAACCATTGCATACCTCAAAAGGACATTCCGTCGGCCCAACAGTTGGTTCGCAGGTGTCGGCGGATCTGGCAGCAGGCCCGCGCCTCCATCATGCGGGCCAATGATGCCTACATCCAGCAACATCGCCACCAACACCCACCAGGACGATTGTTCCACGGGTCTGGCTCTCCACCAAGAACATTCACCTTCACACCGACTCCAAGAAGCTCACCTCCCGGTTCATCGGACCCTTCAAGATAACCCATCGGATAACCCCTGTTACCTACAGGCTCCAGCTGCCTGCATCTCTCAAGGTACACCCAGTTTTTCATATCTCACAATTAAAACCTGTCTTCTTTTCTCCCTTAGTTCCCCCGGATCCTGCTCCTGCACCTCCCCATATCATTGACGGTGGTCCTGCCTTCACGGTTCCGCGGATCCTTGACTCGCGATGCCGGGGCCGTGGCACCCAGTATCTCGTAGACTGGGAAGGCTACGGTCTGGAGGAACGGTCCTGGGTCCTCGGCTGGTTCATCCTAGACCCTGATCTGATCGCGGACTACTGTCACCGGGTATCCTCTCAGCCGGGTCCGTCTGGTGCCGGTCCTGGAGGGGGGGGTACTGTCACGCACACCAGCCATGTGACGTGCACGAGGCACCGGAAATGATGCGCATCACTCGGCATATAAACAAGGAAGTGAAGGTACTCACTGCTCAGTCATACTACTTCCATGCCCGAGCCGAATCCAGCCAACCAACCGTGAGTACTTCCCAAACCCTCTTCTCCTTGTCTTTGACTGTGTGTGTGAGTCAGAATGTGGATTCCCGATGGGAATCCCAACTCTTTTTGTAGACCATTCTCAGAGCTCAAAAGTTTGACAACAAAAAAAATTGTGACAGTGGAAAAGGTTCATAGGAGCGTGTCTGTTAAGACAAAGGTAAAAGTGTGTGATGTAGCATATAGATGTTTAAAATTACTCATACAAACTCTCCTCATTTTTTAAATATGCTGTGCATGGGATAGAGCTGTAGTTTCGACCACCTTTGTTGAGTCCAAGACAAGTCCAAGCCCAGTACTATCTGAGTCCAAATCAAGACAGAGTCCAAAAAGGTTAGAATCCAAATCAAAACCGAGTTTAAATGTGAGAGACATACTAGCCTGTTCATTATTTATGGGCGATGCTGGAGAAATGGTGTATCTTCTATTTTCAGATGAACATTTGTAGGCATTAAAAAGCAAGTGCAGTGTAACAACACTGTAGGATCAAATGAGGCTATTTTATTTGCTTTCAGTAGAGCCACTTCACTTGATTCACATGGCTCGACAAAGTGACACTGTGTCTGCGGTCAAAATAAAAGTGCTGACACAGAGCAGTTTTGGCAGGCATGTGATTGGTTACCAGGCGGCGAATGTCAATGCTCATCTAGATAGATTTTGAAATACTTAAACTAATGCCCATTTTCTGAACAAGCTCGCTTAATCAATGGTGATGCTGACCATTGCAGCCATTTTCGCTTTGTTGAGGTGAGCCATTTTGTCAACCATTATGGGTGCTTTCATTTTGTTGACTGATTTTTTATTTTTTTTTTCCATAATGGCAAAGAGTTTGGAATGGTTGGCCTCCACAGAGGAATGTTACTAGCAGAAATAGCTGGGCTCGGTCAAGATCAACTTGAATATCTGTTAAGACCAAAGGCCAAGTCAATAACTTGTTTATAATTGGCGAAACAGGAAGCATGTTATCTCCAAACTTTCCAATTGTTCTATGCTTCCACTAAACAGTCATGACCAATGTTCCCATAATATATATGTATATTTTGACATTCAAATGACATCATTTTTAAATTCCAAACACTGTAAAGTTTGTTTTTAAATGTTGATATCTGATTCTTCACAAGATAGTATAATCACAAAATAATGTTTCCTGTGATGCCTGAAGCCTGCACTGTTGATTTATAGATGAAGCTTAGGATAAGGAAGTACTTTTGAATAAGACATTTTAGCAGTGTTGCAAGGACTGAGTGTTAAATCAAAATCAGTTTAACACCAAAACAACACTAATAAG
This sequence comes from Brycinus macrolepidotus, assembly GCA_037974445.1. NCBI lineage: Eukaryota > Metazoa > Chordata > Actinopteri > Characiformes > Alestidae > Brycinus > Brycinus macrolepidotus. Next base: position 14,587 of record JBBPCZ010159617.1, on the reverse strand, counting down.
GCATTTTTTTACATTAGTTTATATGAACAACATTTACTTCTTACTTCTACTAACTATCCATCTTTTACCTTCATGTCCTGTTGAACCTGGGGGTCCAGGGACTCCTTTGGGCCCTGTGCGTCCGCTGAGTCCAATGGGGCCCATTGGTCCCGGGGCTCCTGCAAATGAGTTTCCAGAGGGTCCCTTTAACCCTGGGGCCCCACGTGTGCCAGGTATCCCAGCCTCTCCACCATAACTATAACCATCAGGTCCAGGGTCTCCTGGGTCTCCTGCATAGCCAGATACCCCTTTAGAAGAGAGGGCAAGTAGATTAGTTGTGATTGGGTGTGATGACAGATCAACTTTCAGCACCTAAGGTTTGGACACCACAGGCCCATAGACTGAAGAGCTACATTTGTGGCTGGCCAGTAGCTATCCCTAACAACTGCCTGGCACAAGTTCTTCAGGTAGAAAAGCCTTGAACTGAAGGGGGCTTGGTGGGTGGGTCTCATTTCTTAAATAAACACATAAGCTAATTTTCAGTTCATTTTGCATGCTAGTCTGCACTCCTGAATCATTTTAGTGAAAAGAAACGTGTAATATCTCTCTGCTTTTTTCACTTTAAGAGACCTGTTGACTAAATGGACAAAGCTCTTCTGGCTCTCTGACGCAATATGCTCATAATGTTACCTTCATATGTTTCTTGAGCAGTGTAGATTGCATTATGGCAGCTGAATATAAACATACAGCCATGTTCAAATCCAGAAGGATGCACTAGCAGGAGGTGAGTCTTATACTTTTACAAAGGGAAGAAATGCCAGGCACAAAAACAAACAAAAACTGATCCGCCAGTCAAATACGGGAAAGGTATATACATCTTAGTCCACAGGGTAGTGTACTGATAAACAGTAGTCTAACTGCAAGCAGGGCAGTGTGCCGGGAGCACAGAAGAGCGGGCAGGATAAGCGCTATAAACAGGAACACAGCAGAGATCAGTCAGTTGGCATGATGGAGTACGGCCACTGAACTCCACTGGGTCGGGCTGACTTTAAACTGGTGAAGGGAAATGAGACACAGGTGAGGCTGATAGAGAGTAGTGACATGGGGGAAGTCCAGCTACCAGGAAGGCTGGGGGCATGGTGCAGGTAAGCCAGCCATAACACATACCAAATTTCAAAATTTAGCCTAAGTGGTTTCTTAAGCTATTGAAATGCATCTGTCACAGCACCCTCTATGGAAGAAATTATAAAACATTTGGAATGTTTCCAAAGAAAATGGTAATGATGCAGCACATCAGCTTTTCAAGTTTGAACCTTTACTTCACAAGATATTAGCTAGTGAAACGCCATACATTTGCATTGACACAATTCACTAGGTGGTACTACCGCACAAATTAATCGTACTGAGTTAGGGTCATGTGTGTCCTAGAAGCTAACTTGCTATTACATTTTTTTTGAGCAATTACTCAGAAAGTGCTTTGTGCCTCCCCACTTCAAGGGGTGGTGGCACTAAGGGACATGCCCACCTAGGGACACAAACCTCTTATTCTGCATCAGCCATGAGGGGCGACAATCACGCCAAGTTTCATGTGGATTAGGTGAAGTATATGATATTGTAGAACAAAATTGGTGTGTTGCAGTGTGTGTTGCAGTGTGCGCTTCACAATGACTAAAATGTTGGTTACCCAGCCTGCTGTATGCTCGATTTAGCAGTGACATAGTTTATGGATGGCACCACTACAGTCAAATTATCCTTAGACTTTTTGTTATATTACAATGATACTGCAGATACAGAACACACAGGTGCTGCATATCTTCAGTGTAGGTCAGAACATAAAAATAAACCATGTCAAAATTGTGTAATATTTTGTATCAAGGTAATTCTATGACATACCTGAGAAGCCATCAGGGCCTGGGTCTCCCGGGTTGCCAGACAGTCCCCTGGGTCCGGGTGGTCCCTGAAATCCCTTTAAGCCTTGAATACCATCCTCCCCAGGAAAACCTGAACAGAATATAAATACATTACATTGCACATAATGACTTTAAAAGTCTCCATTACAGCTGGAGATGAGAAGAGTGCAAGTGTAATTTGAAATTCATGAATTCATGATTTCACTGGTAGATCATGTTTTTAAGTAAAAGCATAGATATTTTATTATGATTTAAATTTGATGAAAAGTTATTTTTGTGCATACAGTTAAGTGGAAAGAAAAAAATTATTTATATTCTGGCTAAGTTTCTGTCATTTGTTGATGGTGAAACAAGCTGGAATAAAGACTCACACCTGACAATCCAAAATGTGTATCAAATGTAAATGTAATTTGTACGAAATAATAGTAACAACTGGCATAATAGATAACCATTGTGTTGCTATAGTTACCTTGGTCACCGATCACTCCTTTCGGTCCAGGGTCTCCAGGTTTGCTAGGCACACAGGGCATCATATCTCCTAATAGAGAGAGCAAGAGGACCTCAGCATACTTTTATTGGTTCTTTAAAGAACCAAAACTGATTCTTCCATTGTATCACTCTAAAGAACCCTTTTAGGTAAGTTTACATATTTACAAAAGCCAGGCTATAAACACAAATCCTTATATATTTTAAAGTCTCCTTCAAATAAAAATTGTAGCTTATTCTCCTAACTTGCTGATAACCTTTGGCTCTTACCTTTAGGCCCTCTAAGACCACAACTTCCTCCCTGTCCTGGGGGACCTGGGTCTCCTGTTTGCCCTCGTTGGCCAACTGGTCCAGGTACTCCTGGGCCTTGTGGTCCACCTGCACCTTTGCTGCCCTTAAAGCCATGGTTGCCTGTATATCCCCTGTCACCAGGAAAACCAGGACAACTGTCACCCTGAAAAAGGGATGGCAAAGGGAACAGTAGTGTCTAATGACTCCTTCATCCAGCACACCTACAGATATCAACATTAATAATCCACCCACTCTTGTTTCTAGCAAGCCATCTATCTAAACATCCTGTGTTGATTTATCCATCGATCGGCCCACACAGTTTTATGTGCACTGGTTAAAACTCCAAAAGCATGAAGCCAAAAGCACAGCTGAGAGATACCAACTACCAGAACAAGTCCTTCTTTGTGACCACTTGATGACTGACCTCTGGACCAGTGTCTCCAAGAGAACCAGGATTTCCATCCTTCCCTAATCTGCCTATCAATCCACGCTGCCCGGGCAGGCCTGATGGTCCAGTATCTCCCTTGTTACCTTAAACAGAATAATACATACTTCGTTTTTCACTTTTAAACACATATTGGACAATGTCTTAGAATCGCGCTATGTTTATGACTTACCCTTTATGTCCATCTCATATAAGTCTCCTTTATCTCCTTTGATCCCTTTTTCACCTCGAAACCCTGTAATGCCCTGTGAAATACAACAAATACACAACATCAGTGCATCAGCCATGTCACACTAGATGTTGGATATCTTGTGTTTTTCTGCACAGAAGCTAGAAAGACAGAAAATATGCAGTCTCTCTTTAATACTCACTTTAACTTACCTTTATCACTTTCGCTCACATGCACATAGACTGTTAGAAGAGTTCACTCACATGTAATCCTATATGACCCATGTCTCCAGCGGGACCAGTTTCACCTCGTAGACCATGAGGCCCCTGCAGTCCAGGGTCACCAGGATTACCAGGGTCACCTGGGAAACCTTTAGGACCTTTAGTAATAGGGCTGGGCTCACATGAACACATACCATCATAACCTAAAAAACACATATACAGATCCAACAGCTATGACAGACAAAAAACTTTGCACACATCAGAGCTGAGCAGAATTGCTAAAATTCAGTACTCCAATATTTTCCATATATATTCCAGTATCACTGCATAACTGCCATGGTCCAATGCTAGCATGCACTGAGAAACAGATAACAAGAAATATCTAAAATTATATATAAGAAGTTTGATGCTCCCCATGTTTGTGTTGGTTTCCGCCGGGAGCTCCAGCTTCCTCCCACAGTCCAAAGACTGCATGAATTGGGGAAGCTAAACTGCCCTATGACTGACTCTGTGTGAGAATGTGTTTGTAGAAATGAAAGAATGAGTGAATGAACGAATGAATGACTGAATTAATGAATGAATGAATTAAATATGATAAAAGTATTTTGCCTCTTTGTGGTCACAAGTGCACCAAACTCAAAAGGTCTTTAAGAACCTTGGACAGTTATATTTAGGGGATTTCATCCAAAAACCTCTGATATCTTTAATCAGGGTTGCCAACTCTCATGCATCCGGCATGACAGTCACGCATTCAGCCCCCACCTCACGCTCTCACGCGCAAGAAAGAAATCTCACGCCAAATCTGACATCTCTCCTCCTCCACACCCACCCCAAACCCCCCCCCCCCTCCTCCCCTGTTCGTCCGTCGCCGCTCACCGCTCCCGACATCGATCAGCCACACACACCCCAATAGGGCAAGTACGAGACTCCACCCAAGGCATCCAGAGGCTTTCATCCTCATCTCTGGCGATTTCAACCACGTCTTTCTGAACAGGACACTGTGACAGCCCCACCAGACAGCCCACCAGAGAAAACAAGACACTGGAGGCACTGGAGGCAAGACACCTGATTCCTCCATCAGTGTCACGTCAAATTGCAGCTCTCACCCTGTACACATCTGACTTCCAGTACAACAGAGGGCTGCTGTCTGCAGAAATTCTCAGATGACTCAGCAATAGTCAGATGTATCAGGGGTGGGGAAGACTTAGAATACAGGATGGCTGTGGACAGTTTTGTGGACTGGTATGAGCTGAATCAGCTGCAGTTCAACATCGACAAGACCAAAGAACAGGTGGTGGACTTAAGAAGATCACGATCTTCTGTCACTCCACTGTCCATTAGGGGGGTGGATGTGGAGATTGTTCAGGACTACAAATACCTGGGTGTACACATCGATAACAAGCTGGACTGGAGTAAGAACTCTCTGGCCTCATGCAAGAGGCGTCAAAGTAGGCTGTACTTCCTACAAAGACTCCAAGAGTCTGCAACACCATGTTGCGGACGTTCTACGAGTCTGTAGTGGCCAATGCCATTTTCTATGCTGTCGTGTGCTGGGGTGGCAGCATGAAAGTGGCAGACACAAAGAGACTCAACAAACTTATCAAGAAAACTGGCTCAGTGATGGGTGAGGAACCAGACAACATGGAAACTGTGGCGGAAAGAAGAACATTGTCTAGACTTCAGTCCATCATGGACAATGCTGATCACCCACTCCATAGTGTGGTGGACGAACTGAGAAGTACCTTTAGCCATAAACCTCACCAGCATAAAGTACTCCACTGAACGCCACAAGAAATCCTTCCTTCCAACTGCCATCAGACACTATAACTCCTCTCTCTGTCACACATCCACACAATCTTGTTGTGTAATTTCTCACCGGTTTTTCAGGTGCTAAAACATTATCATTATGTGCAATATCTCATGTGGAGTTTACCATGTGATATCAAATGATGTTTTCTAAATGGGTGCTGAATCACTTCATTACGTGCAATATCTTATGTGAAATAGTCTTCATGTGCAATATCACTACTTATGTCAATATTGCTTTTTATTACTTAATATTAGTGGAATAACATACCCCAAACTACCATTTGTGTCAGTAGATTCAACTCAACTGTGTTAGTTATATATAGTATTTATGTCCTGCATTTCTGTATATAGCATAATGTATTTTCATATTGAGGTTTTCTACAGATTTTTATTTTATTTAATTTTATATTGTTTGTATCTCTGTGTGTCTTTGCAGTCATTACATAAGCAATTTCCTCCGGGATCAATAACGTTTTCTGATTCTGATTAAGCCTAGTGATAAGACAAACAAACCAGAAACCAAAGTCTCAGGATGTGACGTCCCGTTCAGCGGCCACTAGAGGCCGCCCTATGAACTCTTATTTTGACACATGGGTGTCTTCCCCAGCTGGCTCATCAGTAAGGATTCACAGCCGGCCGGGGGTTTAGTAATAAGTTACGTTCTGTTTCCAGTGGTTCCTGTCTGTGTCTGTGGTTGTATTTAAGTGTCCCCTGTGCCTGGTTTGTTGTTGGTTTACCCTCACATTTAGCTTGGTTTGTACCGGTCGTGTTTGTTTGAGTTTGGCCCTCAAGCCTTATTTGTGTCATCCCTGTAAATAAAGTATCAGTATGGAAATCCGCAGTTGCGCCTCCCTCTCTCGCTGGTACGAACGGAACGTGACACAGGACTGTTGAAGAAATGGCATGCTTCACCAAAAATATTTGCTCCCTATTCCATACCGCTGAATAATCATTAATCCAGCACTTTTACAAACAGAATACTACTATTAAAACTTACAATGAGAACGTAAAACCCAAACCTCAGTTCCACAAGAGGTCTCCACTTCACTAGATCATAGCGAACCCATGCAAATAGGAAATACGCTGCTACGTCAAGATGAACAAACAAAGAAGAGGATATCCCAGCTCTGCTTTTACTGCAGGGCTCCCAATCACCAGCTCACCAGCCCTACTACATCCAAAGCACAGGTCTGATTCTTCCAAGGTGGGGAGTACACCAAGAGTTTTTATTTAGCCAATAACAATTCGAATTACTGGTGGAACTGCACTGGAATGCCCAACAGGTCTTCCTTTCTGCCCGCCTCAACTCAGGCCCGGCCAGATCTTCATAGATGAAAAAGTATGTTCCTTCATTAAAGATCCGAACAATCCATGGACAACTTATTGTGGAAGGAACTGTAGACAAAATCACCCTACCAGTTAAAATGTATATTAGACTCTTTCATGAGGAAAGTTACACAATGTCCCAAGAACCCCATTATATTAGGACATCCACGGCTACTACTCCATAAGCCCCAAGTGAACTGGGCTATGGGAGACATTCAAAAATGGAGTAAAGAATGCTTTAATCATTGTATTAACATTAATGTGTATGCCACATCCCTAGAAAGTTCTAGCTTCTATTGCAATCTGACCTTAGAGTAAGGATGGGTGATATGACGATATGAGATCGTGAAGACGATCTATGTGCTGATGATCTGCCAAAGCAGAGAGATCGTAGTATCGTCTATATAGACTACATTCTATCTATCTATCGCGGTTCTGTGCTCTTCCTAATTTTTTTTCCTCAGCCAAATCACACTATTTGCTAGTCCGCTTAATGCCTGCCTTATAGAAACAGCGCTCAACCAACCAAAGTGAACTACGGCACTGATGTACAGTTCTCACTCCCCCCACACTGTTTGATTCAGAGTGTAGCAGTCAGCAATGGCTGAAAGTGAAAAGGTAACGGATGAGTTGGTCCCTAAAAAAAACAACATCGGTGATATGGAACTGGTTTGGCTTTTACCCAAAGGATAAGGAACAAAGTGTCGTTATTTGCAAAGTCTGCAAAGAAAAGGTTCACGCGTCGGAAGGCATCATGACAAACCTTTTCAACCACTTAAAGAGACAACATCCTGAACAACATGCTGAGAGTATAGAGGCTAGGAGAGCAGTCACACCACAGGCAGCAGAGGTAACAGGTACCAAACCAAAACTTGTCCACCAAACCATTGCCTCTTTTCCCCTCAAGCACAGACAAAACCAGAGGAAGTACAATATTCACTAAATTTAATGAATTGAGTGCTTACAATTTAATCAGGATCTGTAAAGGGGGTGCATGGAAGACCACCACTACGGGGCACTACGAATAGTGAGCTTTAAGGTCTCACTAATGTCCCCCTTGTTCCAAGTGTTTGCTCCAAGCATCCTAGCAGAGTTTAGGTGATTTTGTAAGGGTCTACATTGGTGGCATTTTTAAATATTCCTGTGAGACCCATAGACAACATGTGAGATCTGTTTTGAAGAAGTTACTAGAAAAAAACCTTTTTGTTAAGGGGTAGAAATTTGTATTTCACGCCAAAACAGTCAATTTTCTTGGTTATGTCATTGATGAACAAGGGATTCGTATGGAACCCCTCCAAAGTACAGGCCATCTTGGACTGGCCCATTCCTCAATCAGTGAAGGAAGTACAGAGATCTATGAGATTCTCAAATTAAAAAAAAAATTACTTCCGTCGATTTATTTGCAACTTCAGTACGATAGCTGCACCCATTATCATGGTACTTAAGGGAACTTATCACAATATATTATGGAATTCAGAGGCATAGAATGCATTCAACAAGCAAAAAGAACTGTTCACTTCAGCATCCATCTTGGTTCACCCAAATTCAGAACTCCCATTCATTGTAACAGTTGATGCATCCATTGAATTAGTAGGTTCTCCGCTGTTACAAATGGAGTGTGGTAAGGTGCATCCATGTGCATTTCTCTATAGAACATTTTCTCTGGCAGAGAGAAATTATCATGGGGATCAGGAAATGCTAGTGATCAAATATCAAATATGAGGGAAGGCACTAGCTTGAGGGGGTAAAGTTTCCTTTTTTGTTTATACTGACCACAAAAATTTGGAATACTTGAAAGAAGCCAAATGGCTAAACCCGAGGCAGGCTAGATGGTTTTGTTTCACACTCAATTCACGCCATGCCTAATTTTCCATAAAAAAACTAGGCTGCACAATAAATCTATCGTCAGGATACCACCCTCAAACCAATGGCCAGACACTGTGCTTGAACTGGGAAATTGGACGTATGCTGCAGTAACAAAAAACATCAATGGGCAGGTTATCTACCCTGGGTCAAATTTGCCCATAATTCTCTGTATCATTCCACCACTGACTGTTGTTCCTTTCAATGTGTACTAGGATATCAGCCATCCTTCCTCCCAGAAGAAGAAACTCTGACCGACATCCCAGCAGGAGATCAATGGGCCAGCCAATGCAAGAGAGTGTGGCACAGAACCAGAGAGAGAATCTTGAGAACTGTGGCAAACCAAAAATATCAAGCAGACTGCCATCGATGATTAGGACCAACGTATCGACATGGACAAAGAGCTTTGTTATCCACCAAGCAGGATAAGACTACCTAGCAGGAAGTTAAGCTCAAACTACAATGGACCATGCAAAGCATTATTGCATACATCATGTGTATCACGCATCTATGCTTGAACAATTTCTCTGTTCTTCAGTACTGGAGGGTTCTAGTCTAGATGAGCCACCTAAGGTTGTGGATGGATCCCCAGCATACAAATTCAAGACCATTCTAAACTCTTGGAGGCGGGGAAATGAACTTCAGTATCTTGTGGACTGAGAAGGGTATAGAATGGAAGAGCAATGTTGGGTCCCAGCATGTTACATTTTGGACCCATCTGTGGACTTAAGAAATCATCTGGCAAGCCTGCACGTTGACCACAGTTGATCTCCCAGTACCACCTGCAATCCAGGAGTCACGTCTAAGTGGAGCTCTGTGATGTTCAGTGCTGCCGTTCACCCTCCTCACCGCTAGGGAAGCTCTAGAGCTATGACTGTGGAATGTCACTCTTATACCTGTTTGCTGGCCCGTGACTCTGTTACTGTTAGCAAGTGAAAGTAAAGTTGCAACTAAGTCAGATTTACAGCAATCCTTCATTCAAAACACAAATTCATGCTGAAACTTTAAACATTCCACATTTTCATCTAGTTGTTATGCTGCTAATATAATTTGTGGTCTGTGATGAAGCTGATTAATTCAGTTCCATGGGTGGTCTAGACTTTTGGAAATCACTTTCCAATATTTATACTTTGTAGAGTCTGCTCTCATTAATTAAATAAATCAGTCTCACTATTTTTGTAGTCTCATTAGTATAATCAAATAAAAAATATTAGTCTTTAATTTCTGACTAAAGAAGGTAATACTAACAATTTGAGTTCTGAAAATTGTTTAACAAATGTGAATTATTTTAACATAGAAATGAAATCAAAACTTGGTGAAAATAAATCAAACATTTATTAACACAATCTATACTAAAACACCAATGAAACAATCAAATGAACATCAGTATATTTACAGTTACAGTTTAAGTGAATGAGTGAGTACACGCTGTGCATGCATTCACGCATGTATATGTGCATCTGTGTGAATGAGAGAGAGAGAGAGAGAGCACTAAAGTGTTCCATTTCCCTGTTATGTGAGCAATGCGAGGGAGGGAAAAATGGCATGAGTTGGAAGATGGTGCTTGTGGGTGTCCAGTGTGAGTGAAGAAGGAATGCATGGAATGTAACCCTTTGTTGTCTAGAGACAAAGTGCAGAATGCCGTTGATTTCTCAACACGGCCCTGCAATGAACAAGATCAGCTGAACACTTGATCTGCCCTTTACGAGATAAAGGTCAATAGCTGAGTTTAAAACGTGTGTGGCACTGACAATGAATTCAGCCTAATATTAAAACTAATGGTGTTTAGCTTTATAAATATGAAGTTCATAAATATGAAATATGAATTCTGAGGAGTGCTGAGATATTTCTGTGATGTTAGGAGAGATCGCATGCAAAGACTTATTGCTGTGTGCATAAAATTGAGTTTAGATTCTTCATCCACGGTTTAAAACATGACCACATTTACAAAGTTTAACTTTTACCGCATTTGTGTTCAGACGGTAAGCTGTGCTGTGCTATGTCCAGATATAAAAAGTTCAACCTCACATGATTAGATATTTTTACAGATTTTTAAAGTTCAGTCTGTCGTCTTTACAAAGTTTCTGTGAAAGTCTGTAGGGAAAATTCAGAAGGTAGGTTTCGTCTGGTCCCGCCGTGGTCCAGGGTTGAAGTTTTCTGCTGTTTCAAATGAAGGACTTGATCACTTCACTTTCACAAAGGCCTCAGAAATGACTGCTGCAAGCTTGACTTTGTTGTTGGCTTGCTGTGATGTTGATTACATGTCTAAGCTAAACTTTAGCTAAGGTACTAAAACTTAAGGTCTATCGGTGAGTTCCTTTGACCTCCCTTGGGCACATCCACTTTGGAGGCAGATGAAGGAGAGATAGAGGTGGGGGGCTGGTGATTTGCTTTTATAACCTACAGGGCAGACTTTGCCCCTCCTCCAGGAGCAGAATCCACTCCATCTTTGATGGAATGCTTGCATTATGCATTTCTGGTGGTGTTGCTACCTGTTGGATGTCATGCGTAGCTACCCAGTGACAACCACCCATTTTCTTTTCAGGGGAATGTGTCAAAAATTATTGTTGTTATCAACGGTGTGGCGCAGATGCAAATGTTGAAAAATGCTGGAGTATATGTTTAAGCCATGACCTTCTATGAAAGAGTATGCACAGTTGTTTTGTCTGTGAATGTGGTTGCGTGAACTGTGGGGATTCTCACCTTTTTTTCCTTTTATACCCGATAGCCCAGGTGGGCCTCTCTCTCCTTTCTGTCCATCAACTCCCTGTGAGCCAGGTATGCATCTGTAGCCTACATCACAAACAAACACATAGACACACATACACACACACACACACACACACACACAAACACAATTACACACACACAACCCTTTTACACAACCCTTGTAAAATCTTTACAAAGCATTCCTCACACTGGAAAAAAGAATGTACAGTATATGCCACTAATAAAATAAATTACTTTAACTAATAAATTACCCTACAACTGTGGGGTCCTTTAATGACAGCATTAAGAAAATGTTTGTGGTGCAGTTGTAGATTAAAAGCTCACTATGACCTAATGACCCGACAAAATGATTTTAAAAGGGCAGGGATATGACACCGCAAAAAACTGACAAATAAAAAAAATTGTATAAGTATTATGTATTATATTTATATTTATATTTATAAACTATGTTATTTATTTATGTTTCAGAATCTGCATCACTGCCCACTCACCAGGGTTGCCAGGTTTCCCTTGAAACCCTTTTGACCCTGCACGACCCTCCTTCCCAGGTTCCCCAGGGGTCATGATGCTCCCAGCTCTCTGGCCGGGTTCTCCTTTACCACCTTTGGGCCCTTGAAAACCCATTAATCCTGGGTCACCCGAGGAACCTGCGGTGAGAAAGAGAGAGAGAGAGAGAGAGAGAGAGAGAGAGAGAGAGAGAGAGAGACAAGGGATTTCACAACTGTACATATGTATATGCACACACTGTATATACTGTACATGTACATGTACAGTATATTTGAATAACAAAAGCATACAAACCTGCTATATAAATTCCTTGGGGTCCAGGAGGGCCAGGCAGGCCCATATCTCCCATGTCTCCTTTGGGGCCACTGAACCCAAATGATCCTAGATCTCCATCAAATCCTAAAGTATTCAGCACCACAAAAAACACACACTACTGCATCACCTGGAAGAGCAGAATCATGTATTGAAATGTACCTAATTACAAAACTACATCATAATATTTTTAGAGAGTTCAATGCAGGCATTGTTGCTTCTCCCTACTCTTCCTATCAGGAGGCAGGTCTGTTACAGTACACACTGTAAAAAGTGGAAAAGGGTAGACATTGATTTGTTTTTGAGGTCCTCATGAGGTTTGAATTTATGTAAAATATTAATTTTGCTCATCTAATCAAATTTTTTTTGTTTCATTCCAAGTAGTTCAATTAAGTTAAACTGAGTTATTTAAAAACCCGCTAAAACGCCTGATACCACATGAAGTCATAAACTGTAGTACTATTTTTTATAGTCAACTTTGGTACACAGTAAATTTTCCAGTGTTGAAAATGTTCTTAATGCAGAATTTGGTCATTTTTTAAAGCACAGGGGAAAAGGTAAGTTCAACAATTCAAAAATAAATCGTCAATTTGAACAGCTTCATGGAGGCTGATGTTTATGCCCTTTTGATCAAGAAACTATCATGGAGCTAGTAAATGACCTACTGCTTTGCACTATATGAATGCCTGTAACACCGTCTCAGGTCCTGAGGCATGTACAACATACTCAACAACTACTCAAATGTGCTCTGCTGTCAAACCTCTGAACATTTTTAAGACACTTTGAGCCCTGTCTCACTTCTGTATGGAAATGTGTGAGATGGTCAAAAGAGGTCAGCTAGTCAATCCCACCAAGCACACTCACAGTCTCTCATCATGAAATTCATTAACCTCTAGAAATCATAGATATCAACAATCATAACAAAAGCATATTATTTAGAAATCATCACTACTACTCACATTAAACCTTCTTTTAACCCAGATTGTTATGCTTATAATTTGTAATGAAAAATGCATTTTCACTAGTCTCAGACTTCCTTTCAGTCTCAGACTTTTGGAACCCGCTGTTCAAATCTTAATTATTAATTTGAGCACATATAATCCTTACATGTGCAGTAATAAAACTAGTCTGTCTAATTCTCAGGCTAAAGAGCAGTTTGGAAATTGGTCATTTAAAAACGAAGCACTTGTTTTGGTAAATACAACCACATAAACATCACAAGTGGATGTCAGGAGAAAAAAATGGAAGAAAAATGTAGAATACACACTCTTAAGTCCTTGTATGTTTAATTCACTGCACAACTCATTATGCAATTAATGACATAACTGTGTATAGTATAGCAAAACAGTGGTAACTCTCAAATTCTATGGGTTAATATTTATCCTACCTGTAATATTAGAGTAATGATATGTTGTTATGCCTTGAGAACCAGGATCCCCTGGGAGTCCCTGTTAGACATTCACAAACACACTATTAGTGACATCACTTACATACACCATAGTGTTATAACAACAGGATCCAAACCAGGATGATGTTAAGGAAAAGGGAGAAAAAACAACCTTTAGTCCTTGTTTGCCAATTAGACCAGGGAGGCCAGGGCTACCACGTTCTCCCTGTTAACACAAATAGAATGGCAACCCATTATAATTTCTTGCACGCACACACACACACACACACACACACACACACACACACACACACATACACAAATGCACACAGACGCTGCACTGTACCTGAAGTCCTTGGTAGCCGGTACGTCCAGGACGGCCAGAAGAACCCTTTGAACAAGTTAGAATGTAATGAGTAAAAATCAGACACTATTTACATGCTACAGTTATTGAAACATTTTAATCTATACTAATGAAATGACAAACCACTGGTGCCAGAATATATTCCTTGCATTAACCACTGCTAGCTTCTTGATGACTTTATGATATTTTGATGTACTGTATAGTCTGTTAACTGGTGTGGATAATAAAAGTCCAGACTCACTCTATGTCCAGGAAATCCCACAATGCCTTTTTCTCCTTTCTCCGCAGGAGATCCATCAGTTCCCTGCCAATCAGACACACTGATGAACAATAATGTCCACTCTCTTTGAACAATATTTCTACCATGCATAATGATATGATACATACTGTCGCCCAAGCAAAATCAAACAAATCTCAAATTTTCCGATTTTTATTTTTCTACATTTTTTGAATTAAACAGTCACTCCATTATATTGCGTGACATTTTTGTGATAAATGGACCAATATAAATGGTCCAAAATTATTTTAAATAAAATGTTATTGTATGTAATTAATGCAAATGTTCATGAATCTATCATTATATAAAGCAAACACTATGCAGTCTTTGTTACTGGAAGCACTATGCTAGTTTCTACTTTGGCATGTAGACACATTAAAATGGAATGTATAGTGCAAAGGGTGTGTTGTTTTGTTTAATTAAAGCAAAAGATGAAGTGTATTTTAATTTAAATGCTTGCTTATTTGAACATATGTTTGAACATGTTTTTATGTTTTCGAGTATATGTATA